>SNQJ01S0048909.1:0-38329 GCA_010110895.2 Picea sitchensis | reverse complement strand
TTTTTTTAAATGCTTATTTTTTCATCTATTTTCAAATTGTTCTAATTTTTTTTCAATGGTGTTTTTTTCATTTATTTTCAAATTTTTCTATTTTTTTTTTCGACGGTGTTTTTAATCATTTTTCCATGCTTCTATTAATGCTAAAAATTTTGTATACCATTTAATTTTTCAAAATTAATATTTTCCATATAATTATGTCTCCTTACTTAATTTATGGTTCCATACTTTTAAAATATAGTGGAAAATATCATTTTTAACACATTGTTTACCATTACTTCAATACATAGAAAATAATTGTAATTAAATAACACTATTTTTAAACATTTAACAAAAAAATATACATTTTAAATCCATATATAATAAAAAAATCTATACATTTTGGTACCTATACATTTGAAATAACATGTCAAATAAAACCTTTTTATGGATGTAAGTGAACAAAAAAAAATGATATTTTTTTAAATTAACAATTTTTTCCATATTTTTATACATTTGAAGTAAAAAAATGACAACATTTCAAGTCATTTTCCCTAGTATAATGAGTCACATACAAATAAAAGTAAAAATAAATAATAAAAAAGATTCATCATAAAACAACAATAGATACATATTCATTCTTATTTTAAAATATAAAAGTCAAAACATTACATTTATAGCTCATCAAAAATTTGCAAAATTGAGCATCGTTTTCAAAGGCATCTTAAAACTAATAAACAATATCATATATCCCAAATTCATCATTCTCAACAGACACGTTATCATCTTCTTGGAAAACACTATGTGCTTCCATTGTGTCATTTTTCTCTTCCATTGGGTCTTTGATATGCGCAAGTTCTTCAAAATGATCCTTTCCAATCAATCCTCCTAATGGTACGTGAGGTTCCTTTGACATTTTTTCCACCTTTGATACATTAAAATCTCCTTTCCTCAATCCAACTTCTTGCATTTCATTTGGAAGAGATGGAATAAAATTAATTCTTTGTTAAATAAAACCGCACTATAGTGGGTCACTTTCAATGGCTATGCAATTGCTTCCTTTCTGTAAGCAACACACTAGTGTTGTACCTAAATACAAAATAAATAATTAAGTTAAATAATGTAAAATGACATAAATTGAAAATAATAAAGATTGAGGTATGATTTCATAATTGTTGGATCATATGTGATGCGCTAGGGTTTTTGCTCTGAAACCTACCGCCATCTGTCGCCTTTCTTCCATAGCCGCTACCATGGAGGATGAGGGAGGGGGGCCCTCAGCCCCCTCCTATAGTATTGTCACAGGGAAGGAGCACGACTTCACTCACATCAAACGCCCAACCTTCGAACTCCCGGACGACATGTGGAAATTAATCTGGGAGGATGAAATGCCGAAGGAAAAACTGATGGACATCGACCTGGAAACTAGTAAAACAAGCACCAAACGCACCTGGGAACCCAAAAAATGCATTCCACAAGCCCCGATAGCTCCCAAATATACCATCAGGTCACCGATAATGGAGGATCAGAAACAATACATGAGAGATTTTGCTTTGATAGGTAAAATTCCCGGGGTTATGGCCTTCCAGAAAAGACTTGGTCAAATTGATTCACCACTAGTGGAAATCCAAGGGTCATTACGACCTCCAACTAGGATCAAAAGGCTTCTTTATGATCATACTGCATAATCTAGAGGACACAAATCGAATATTCGAAAGGGGGTCGTACTTCTATAACTCGGCAGACATGTTTCTCCGATTCTGGACGAAGAGATTTAGCTCGGAAAAGGAAGACTTCACCCATGCTCCGGTTTGGCTAAGGATATACTCGCTCCCACAGGAATTTTGGCTGGAGGAGATCCTCACAGGGATTGGAAACACCATCGGTAGCTACTTCAAAGCTTCAGAGGCAAAAAAACAACGAAGGTACACTGCTTATGCCCGCATCTGTGTTTACTTAAATATATCAAAACCCCTCCTTGGAACCATTATCCTTGACTATCAAGATGAGGAATGGTCCCAAACCCTAGATTATGAGCACATCCCCTTCCGATGTTGCAAGTGTCATGAGCATGGACATCTATTCCAAGAATTCCCTTTAAATAACCCCACCAAGCAAGCTCAGGAGGATACTGACAAACCTAAGGACGACTTCACCCAGGTCACGGGTCGTCGAAAGCACCAGGCGAGAAGGGCACCCCCCGGCCAGGCCCCTACTGGACCCCCTATCAAGAACTCGTTTGATACCCTCCAAACCCCGTTGGATACCCCCTGTTCCTCTACTAACCTTCTGACAACCCCTGCAACCGATCAAATCCCTATCATGCAAGATCCCCTTGTCCTTTTTTCCTCACAACCACTAGTCATGGTAGCCTCCCTTCCAACCTCTCTCAAGCTGGAAATGGGGGATCTAGACACAGACTTGGAAGATCAAGAGTTGGCAGGTATCAATATGACGCATCTAGAACAAGCCTATCATGAGCAGTAGTTGTATACCATACCGCTTGACTAGTTGCGCAAGGTGCACATAGTCTTCCTTAACTCTTTTGCAGGAGGTAAAGCCTGAGCCAACACAAACCTGGGCATACAAAAAGAAACCACCAAGTAACAATGCAAAACTACAAAGGAGGAGAAAAAGAGAGGCAGGAAACCAAAACACCAACTCATCCAGGACGTCAGTAACTTTCTTGTCAACTCAGGTCAAATTCATTTGATCTCGAACAACTTTCCCCCCCTCCAACCCCCACCTTCCTCATGAAGATACTATCTTGGAACATAAGAGGCCTTCATGCAAAGAGAAAACAAACCTTTCTCAAAGACAGAATTAGGAAGGAACAACTAGACATACTACTCCTACAGGAAATGAAATGTGTGGGAACAAAGGAACAAACCACGCTTCAATGATGATGGACACATGCACAACATGTGGAAGTGGACGCTAATGGGGCAGCAGGAGGTCTTTCACTGCTCTGGAATCTAGCCACCATTCTACTTGACAACCTTTTTACTTCCAAATGGACCATCACAGCCTATTTTCGCCTCATTGGTTCAAACAAACAAGGCCACATCACAAACGTCTATGGACCCCCCAGATCAGGGGACAAAGAAGAATTCCTCCAGCACATGGAATGGGTAGCATAACACTTAGGCCCCCAAAGGTGGATCCTCGGGGGTGATTTCAATATGATCATGGGGATGGAGGATAAAAATGGAGGCAATCGCCCCTTGGGAAATAACAACATGCTCGTTAATCATACCATAGGCCTACTGAACCTCATTGATGTCGAAATAGAAAATGGGTTGTTTACTTGGTCCAACAGGCGCTCACGATCCCAACATGTATCCAGTATACTGGACCGCTTCCTAATTTCTGAAGCCATCATGATGGACGGTCTAGCATGGAATGCCACAATCATCGATACCATGGGTTCAGATTACTGGCCAATTCTTCTGACCCTCAACATCACTGGCACCCCGGGCAAAAAACCTTTCCGTTTTGAAATTTTTTGGTTGACTCACCCAGATTTCCAAGAAAACATCAAGGCTTGGTGGGAAGAGGTGGCCATCCAAATAGGAACCCCAATGTACAGATTTCAACAAAGACTAAAAAACCCGAAGAAGTAACTCAAAATCTGGAACAAGTCCACCTTTGGTGATATCTTCCAAGCACATGAGCACCTAAAACAACAAATGCAAACACTACAACAACAGATTTGAACACAAGGTCTAATGGAATCTCTAAAAACATAGGAAACACTCCTCAACAACTAGATCACAGAAAGAAAAGAGTAGGAAGAAGTTCTCTGGAGACAAAAATCTCGCATCCTGTGGCTGAAAGAGGGGGAAAAAAACACCAAATTCTTCTACAGATCCATGGTCCAGAGGTGCCAAACCAATCACATCAACCATCTAATTTCAGAGTAAGGTACAAAAATTCAACAACATGCTGATATGGAAAAGGAATTGCTTACCTACTACTAATCCCTTTTGATGAAACCCCCAACAGATCGCTCGCAAGCCATCGATTCTATCCTTAAATACATACCCAAGGAAGTCACCAAGGAGAAAAATGAATCCCTGACGAGACCAATCACTCAGGAGGAGGTCGATCAGTCTCTTAAGGCCACTCCGCTCAGCAAGGCCCCTAGACCAGACGACTTCACTTCAGACTTCTTTCACTATTGTTGGGGCATTATCCATGAGGATGTGTGGGAAATCATTGAGGACTCTAGAAAATCTGGAAAGGTCCTCCAAGCCCTCAATGCAACTTTTCTCACCCTCATCCCTAAAGAGAAAAACACCACTTCTCTAGCGCATTTTAGACCCATAGCCCTTTGCAATGCCATTTACAAACTCCTAACAAAGATCATTACAACCCGCCTCAAGCCCATTCTACCGTTCCTAATTTCCCCAGAGCAATTCGGCTATGTAGAAGGTCGTCAAATTCTAGATAGCGTGATCCTAGCTCATGAAGTTATCCATTCCCTTCACTCTACCAAAACACAAGGTGTGCTCGTAAAACTGGATCTTTCTAAATCTTTCGACAAGTTAAGCTAGAGCTACTTGAAATATTCTCTCCTAGCCTTTGGATTTGATCCCATTTGGGTATCTTGGATTGTCAACCTCACCTCTTCAGCACTATTTTCCATCCTCATCAATGGCGTCCCTTCCAAACCTTTCTCCCCCTCAAGAGGAATAAGACAAGGGGACCCCCTCTCACCCTTCCTTTTCATTCTTATGGCAGAAGGGCTCAGCCGCACACTAAAAGAAGCTATCAAGGACCACTCTCTCTCGGGCCTCAACCCCCATGGCATTTCTCCCCCCATCTCTCACAGCCAATTTGTAGATGATTTACTTCTTATGGGAATTTCCACAGCTAGAGAAGCCCGGTGTTTCAGATCCATCATTGATCTCTTCTGCGAAGCTTCAGGCATGGAAGTGAACTTAACAAAATCCCAAGTCTTCTTCTTCAACATGCCTCTAGTTATCCAAAATCATCTCACTCTCATCCTGGGCTTCACCTGCAGTGCCCTACCATTAGTCTACCTGGGCATCCCCCTCATTGATAACCCACTCAGGAATGTCTCCTGGGACTCCTTGCTATCTAGTTTCAGGAAGATACTCTCCCTCTGGACCTTTCGCTCCCTCAATCTGCCTGGGCGCCTCGTTCTCCTTAAATCATTCCTCCAAGCTCTTCCAATCTACACCTTCTCAGCCTTGGTGGCCCCGAGTTTCATCCTCAGCACCTTAAGAATGATCCAAAGAAGATTTATGTGGCAAGGCATCAAGGAAGGACACAAAATCTCCTTGGTAAGTTGGCAAAAGGTCTGCAGCCCAAAAAAAAGCAGGAGACCTCGGTCTAAGTGACCCAGCCATTCTCAACAAAGTCCTCAGTGATAAAATCTGGTGGAGATGGTTGAAAACACCTCAAGATCTCTGGGCTCGATTGTGGAGAAAGAAATACACCCCCACAACCCCGGAAAAAGAACTCATCCAGTGGAATGGTCAAAGCATAGGATCGCTCATCTGGAATGCGGCCAGGAAAAACCGAGGACTCATTATGGACCATTCGTTCTGGGAACTGCAAAATGGAGCATCAAAAAACTTATGGAGTGACTCGTAGCAACAACTCCCAGCCTTGAATACAGATCCAATTCTCAGAGACCTCATTCCCCTTACAACTGCTACAGGACTTCATAGAGTCATCGAATTCTAGAAGCCTTTTGATCCAGGGGAACTATGGCATACCTGGAAAAACTCCCACGAGCACCTGAATATCCCCCCAACATTCAACCTCCGACCCCTAAAGGAGCATCTCGCCTCAAGGAAATTTTTAATCCAAAAAGGGGAGGACATTCTCAGGTGGGGCCACTCCACCATAGGTGCCTTCAACATCCTTGAAGCATACTACTTAAAAGTAGGTCATAGAACCTTGCCTCGAGAGGAGGTATGGGGAAAAATCTGGGATATGAAATCATGGCCGAAAATCAACACCTTTCTTTGGTTAGTGGCACACAACAAAATCCTCACTTGGGATAACTTAATAAAATGGGGTTTCATTGGCCCCTCTTGGTGTCAGCGATGTGGACAAGAGAAAGAAACCCAAAATCATCTCCTCAACCTCTGCCACTATAGCTCATGCATTTGGGATCAGAGCACCAACATCATGAGAACATCGGACAGGAACCACATGGATCTAAAGGAAACCATTGCGAAATGGAGAAGCTCGTTATTTCACTCTCCCATCAATAGAATCTGGCAGCTACTCCCAGGCTTCATCCTATGGAATATCTAGAAAGAGAGGAACATAAGAGTCTTCAATTTGGTCACCAGAACGTGGAAAGAGGTTTGGACCATAATCCACACCAATATCAATGAAACCATCTCGCTACATCCCTAGACGGAGCAGGACCTGCAAAACCCACAAAATGAATACAACATCCTCAGAGCATGGAGACTGAATATCAATCCAACCCCAGAAAGGCCTATGGTAACTGCGGGATGCATGACCAACCCCACTATATGTGAGGCTCCACCCACGAGCTTCTTCAAACTTAATTTTGATGGAGCCTCCAAAGTAAACCCGGGACCAGCTGGCTACGGGGCGGTCATCCGAAACAGTAAAGGGGAAATCATTCACATCCTGGCAGACAACATGGGGCAAAACACCAACAACGCCGCATAAATATGGAGTCTCCTCTGCAGCCTGCAAGCAACCTCAGAGCAAGATTTTTTTTCCCCTCATCGCGGAAGGTGATTCACAAATTTTTATAAATCTCCTCTCACATATGGTCAATGAGGCAGACCCGGAGAAAATATCTCCGAGATGGCGACTGATGAATGGGCTCTGCAGAATAAAATCTATTCTCCAGCTGCAACAGGTAATCCTCCTGTTCCATGTAAGAAGAGCGACCAATCAAGTAGCTAATTGGCTGGAAAATTTTGGAGTCAAGTTGGAAAAAGGTATCTTCTCTTGTACCCCTACTACCAATCCCACTCACCCCACAGTCATTGCTTGCAAGAACATAGCTCACACAAAAGATCTGCCCCCGGATGGGGTGCCTTCGTGACATGACAACTCCAAGCAGGGGCGAGGCCACCTGGCCAATCCATACACCACCTAGCGTATGACCTTCACCACCTCCCCTCCTCTATCATCTCGAGCCTTTACATTACCTGCCACCACCCTCCACTTCTCATTTGCATCCTGACGCTCACATGCTCTGGAATCTCTGCAACTTGTGCGTCTTAATGGCGTCATGTAGCGGTTCTTCCCCGTCACTTCAGCTCCAGCCTTTGCTCCCGTTTATTTTGGTTGCGATGGGGTCTGCTAAGCCTCACTTTCTTGCTTGCAATTCTCAGATCCAGGCCTCCAGGGCTCTCCCTTCCCTTCATTTTGCATTCGAGCTCTGGTGCGACTTCTCTTAGTTTCCTTTCCTGTTGTGGAGCTCATTGTTCACCATGTTGCGACCCCGAGGTAAGCTAAAGCGGGGAGCATCTTGGTACGCGGCCCGTGGAAGGAAACCGCCTTCCTCAAACTCTCCCTGTGAAACTACCACTCCTCCTGAAGCGGTCCCACCCCCTAAAGCAGTCCCTCCCNCCCCCTCCCTTGGCACCTTTCACTGTGCCCACCCCGAACCAAACACCATGTGACCTCTCCCCCCTCTCGAATCCCTACAGAGGTAGGGTCGAGTGGTTCAATTTGCTTGGGAACTCGCTTGGATTTGCGCCTCCTCCTCCATCCCCCCCTCCGATCCTTATTACCCTCCCTCCCCTCGTCACCGCCTTCTCAACACCCCTCATCCCACCTCCCCTCTGAGGTCCTCCTCTTCCTCTCTGCTCTCCACCCACCCTAATCCCTCCTGTGCCAAGTGTGAGAACCGAACAAAACTCCTGAATATTCTGAGCTCTATGAGAAAATACCTGGAGGATATCAAATTGGCAACGCTCGACGCACAGAATAGGGAAGTCGAACGCTAGAGAAGAGTGGACACCTTGATGATTTTCCTTCAAGATATTTGATACGCTATGGCTGAATGTGGAAAAGGAAAAGCACCGGTGAAACAGGTGTTCATAGGGTCGTGGCTTGGACCAGGTTTTTAATGTTTTTTCATGGTTTCTACTTCTCGGCTCAGCATCCTTATTGTTGTTTTATTTTTGTACACTATTACATGTTTCGGCCCTGTGTGGCCTCGTAGCATAGTTTACTTTCAGTGGCATGACTCTGGAAACGGTTGTTTCCCAAGTGGGCACTGTGGCCATATTAGTTTTTGGACATTTGGCGAGGTGGTTTCCCTCATGGGCACCACGACCATGTGGCTAATGGCATCTTAGACAACCGTATTTTTTTGACAGGAATTAATACAAAACTCTAACTTACAAAAAAAAAAATATTGTTGGATCATAATTCCTACCTGAACCCGAGAACAAATCCAAAACCCAATCTCCTTAATTTTAAAATGTATCTATAAGATAATTAATTAATGCTTGTGGTTTTTGATAAATGTTAACCATCTCTCATTTCAAATCTTTTTCTTCATATGTTAGCTTTCTAACCACAACATTGTAAACCAATAAACTACTAGGATTCCCTCCATCCTTTACATTGACAAGAATAGAATTATAAGAATCAACTTTTGTCCAGGTTGCAATATGTATACTCTCAATATCACTTGTAAATAGTTCTCTATTGGAGCTCTAAATATTAGGCTTGTGCCTGTAACATAAATAAGTGCAGAGAAATTTTTTAGGCAGTTATGGGGTCTCACTAAACCTACGCACATGACCACAGGGTCTTCAGTCCTCAGGCCTCAGCCCTAAGGCCTCCCACATGTCCTCCCTATCTTTTCTCTCTTTCCCTTCTCCGTCTTTGCGCCAGTGTTTTCGTCTCTTGTGTTTTTTATCAAAGTCTGAGTGCAGAGAAAAATTTTAGGCAGTTATGGGATCTCACTAAACCTATGCACATGACCATAGGGTATTCAGTCCTCGAGCCTCAGCCCCGAGGCCTCTCACGTGTCGTCCCTATCTTTTCTCTCTTGCCCTTCTCCGTCTTTGCGTCGATGTTTTCATCTCTTGTGTTTTTTATCAGAGTCCAACTTTCTTTCCCCTTGTGCTAGGGTTGGCAGTCTCGATTTTGGTTCCTTAGTTGAAAGGTGGTGCTTTCTCCGATGGATATGGGAATATATGATAAAGAGATGGATTATTCCATGGACCCCGTGGAGGAAGCCCAGATGTAGAACCTGCCAGTTAGAAGTGGGTTTTTGGAAAATCTCATCCCTACAATTTCTCCACCCTGTCATTTGAATGACAACTCTGGAAGGTTCTTCGGTCTCTTTCCCCACCTCACTAGCTCTACCAAACCAGATGGAACCAGTATTAGCCCTGGGTTTTGGTTCAGACATTGGAACGATGTTTGGACCTAGCTCGAGAGAGTTCGAGTTGAACTGTGTTGAACCAGAGTCTCAACCATGGCTTCCTACTCATTTTCCTTTTCAAACATACATGACCTCAAATCTCCCCTTTTTTGGCATTCAGGGCTCCGATCGTGCTTCATGACCTGGTGCGGGTAAAAGTGAAGCATAGGGCCCAACCTTTGAGTCTTTTTTCTTCCAACATACTTTCCCATGATTAACTCAAGATGTTGCTTCTTCTTCTGGTTTGTTGTCAGGTCCTTATGGGGGTTCCACTTCTCTGCCTCATGATTTTTTCTTTGGTGACTTCACGGTGAACTCTTCTTTCCTTGAAAGGTTTGGAAACCCTAAGGGGAATGAACCTATTTCCACCCCGAATCCTCATCCAGACTCACAGGGAGGTAAAAAAGGACAGGGAGACTCAAAATATTCCTCAAATTCTAATGGTAGAAAATACAAAGGTGTGAAGCCGTTTGGGAGAACAAAAAAGCTAATCATGGGAATGGATGTCCTTCTACTTGAAGCCAAATCAATGGTGGAACTAACCCTGGTTAGTAGGGTTCATGGAGGAGACTCGAAAAATTATTTTTACAAGAATGGGCCTCAGTAACGTGGTCCTCATTGCTCTCATCCCCTTCAAAGGTAGGTACTTTGTCGTAAGTCTTGTTTTAATTCAAGTTCTTTTCAACCTCTGATGTCGAAAACATCCTCCAAAAGTATTGGTTTTTTGATTCCTCACCTATGATGATAAAAAATTGGTCGCCCCTTTTTGATGCTGAAAGAGAAAGGGTGGATGTTATCCCTATATGGGTTAGGCTCCTAGTGTTGTCGCTTGAGCTTTGGAATGAAAAATGCTTCAAGGTATTGGGAAATATTCTGGGTACTTTTTTGGATGTTGATTGGTCTTACAAATAGATAGGTGCTCATAGAATGGCTCAGATTTTGGTCTCCATCAACCTGCTAAGAGGCTTGGATACATATTTGGAGATTGTCGTAGGTAATAGGTATTACATACAAAACTTGGACTATGAGGGGGTTCCTTTTCATTGTCACCGTTTTCACCTTCTTGGGAATCTAGCAAACAAGTGCATGCTCCTGTTTAAGGGCCGGAGGAGGAAAATAAATGAACAGGATTTTCATAAGTCGGCTTTGGGCTCGGAAGAGAGCTCCTCTTCGACAAAAGCTATGGATTTGGAGCCAAAGGATATAAAGCCCCCGAATTTCGAATCAGAAGCCCCGATGGCTGGGGATGTAGTAAATTTGGACCGGGTGATTGCACCAGCTTAGGAATCTCCCGGTATACTCTTACCTCTCCCATTCGTTCATACTGGCTCCCCTCAGCTCCAAAATTTGAGCATTTTTTGGGGTATGCCTCATTATTTTCCCTACTATCCTTGTACTTTTTTAACTTCCTTTCAATCAAATGATTTTTTTAAGGCTTGGTATATTGTTGGGTATGTGTTATATTCTTTGCACAAGTAGTAGTGGCTGAGCGTATGCGTTGGGCGCGCAAGGGGGCGGAGCCCCCAGCGCGGGGATCCGGGGGCAGTGCCCCCGGAATTTTTTTTTCTGCCTCGGGAAACGTGACACCTACCTTGGGAAACGTGTCATGTATTTAGGTGGTTTTTTCGGCACATGGTTTTTGCCAATGGTTTTCTATTTCCGGTTAAGGAATTAGGGTTTTGGACTAATCTAGGTCATAGGGTTAGGGTTTTGGATGCCGCTAGATCCTATATGTATACTGTATTGTAAACAATGTAACACAATGAATGAATATAATATATGATGGTTTTCCCGGTTTGGGTTTCTAGGGGAAAGATCTCTGTGTAATGTTTGTATTTTCCATTGTATCTTTTCTGTTCTTTTCTGAATATCTATTTACAATAGACATTGTACAAGGTTAGAATTTACATATCTAAGGTATTTAAATTTCCATGTGGAGTTTTCCTGGTCTCCCCTTTCTCTTCTCCCTTCCCCCCACTCGCCCACTGCTCCCTAATTGAAGGTTCTAATAAGGTCCTTTCGACCCCCTCATCCTTAGACTCATCTCTGGATCACAAAGAGAAGAATTTCAGGTACCATCTCATAAATCGCCTAATCACTGAATCAGGTGGGGTTAGTAACTGGCGTGTAGGCCTCAGTGGCAACTCGACGCTCCCTACTGGTTGCCCAGGAAGGGGTCGAAAATCCTTTCTCCTTAAATATCAGAAAAAGGTGTTGGTAGACATGGAGGATGGAAGAAAAATATGCATTACAGGGACACTTATAGCATTTCCAGCCCCAAAAGGGGTGGACCCATTAAATTTATCTCCCTCAATTGTAGGGGTATGGCGAGCCCATCCAAAAAATCGACCTTAAAAAGGTTGGTAGAATCCAATCGCCCCGATATTATTTTTTTACAAGAAAATTTATGGGAGGAAGAACCGATCACAAGTTTCTTGGAAGGTTTTCTAAAGTCTTGGATTTTTATTGGGTCTGATGCGAAAGGAAGGCTGGGTGGACTAGAAACTAGTTGGAACAAGCAGACCCTACAACTCGCTAATTCATGGGCATGTGAGTTTGGACTAGGATCATATTTCTACTCAGAAAGTTTGGCCTCTTCCTTTTCCACTGTAAATTTTTATGGGCTCTATTTAGAATGAGCTCCCTTATGGGAAATTTTTATCAACAAGTATTTTATCCATTCCGGTCCTTTTATACTTGCAAGTGATCTAAATTTCTCATTGGGAGCAGCGGAGGTCTGGGGCCCCAATGCTCGGCCAGACCCACTTTCATAATTCTTTGCAAATCCGTCGAGGGTCAATAAGTTGATAGATGTTTAACCTGTAAAACTAAGGCCAACCCATAGAAATATACAAATTGGAGAAGACAAAATAGTAAAAATAATTGATCGCTTCTTAGTTTCTGAATCATTTGTGGATGACCCTTTTCAATTTTGTCAATGGGTTGGAAATGGGGGAGAAACTGACCATTTTCCCATTTTCCTGGAAGTTGTAGAAGGTCCTTAAAAACCTCCTAGCCCTTTCAAATTCAACTCTGAATGGATCAAATATGAGGGTTTCATCAAACTGGTAAAAGAAAATTGGAGGCCTTTTGATCGTGAATCGTGTAAGTTGACTTCTTTGCAGTTCCACCAGAACCTTAAAATCGTAAAATAATTACTATCGAATGAGATTCCAATAAAAGGAAAAGGGATGACCAGGGGCTCTTGGAGTCAGAACAAGCCCTACAGGCCATTTACGATTCAGAAGGTTGGGGACATTCTTGTCTAGATTCCAAATTGGCACTAAAGGCTTTTGAAGAAAATAGGAGAAAACACCTGGAAGAAAGATAAGTGACTTAGCATATTAAAAGTAGGGATACATGGATTTCTAGTGGGGATGAGAATACAAATTTGTTCCATGCTTATGCTGAGGGACATAAATCCATAAATACAATTTGGAGTCTTAATGACCCCAAAGGCCATAAGGTCATTGCTTTTGATAATTTGGCCCGCCTAGGTGTGGATCATTTTTAGAATTTGTACAAGGTTGATGAGAGGGATTTGATTGGTCAAATAATAAGAATTGTAGGTTATTTCCCAATATTCGTAGATGGAGAATCGAATAAATATCTATTCTAGCAAGTGACTAAGGAAGATTTAAAGACAATATTGCACAGTTTTCAAAAGGACAAAAGTCCTAGCCCTGATGGCTGGATGGGGGATTTCTTTCTCGAGATCTATGATTTTATTGTTCAAGATATTCTAGCTATGGTGGAAGAATATCATAAACGAGGGAACATCTTTTCCCCTTTCAATTCAAACTTTATATCCCTCATCCAAAAATCTGAAAATCCTCTCTCCTTGGATGAGTTCAGGCCTATATCACTTTGTAACAACATATACAAGGTGGTGACTAAAGTTATAGATCGAAGACTAAAAGACCTCCTTTCATAAAAAATATCAAAAGAACAATTTGGTTTCCTAGAGGGAAGAAAAATCCATGAAGCGGTAGGGCTGGCTCAAGAGGGTCTGCACGGTGTCAAGACAAAAAATTCCAAATGGGTCATCCTAAAGACTGATCTCTCCAAGGCCTATGGCCAATTAAGCTAGTTGTACCCCAGGTTGATCCTCACTCATCTAGGCTTTGAAGTCCCCTTCATAACTTGGATTATGGGTTGTATCTCTCTGGTTTCCTTTGTTGTACTCATTAATGGTGCGAAATCTCCGTTTTTTTCGGTCTGAACGAGGAATGAGGAAAGGGTGCCCCTTTTCACCCCTACTATTTCTATTGACAACAGAAGGACTCAGCAGAGCATTAGCCCAGATGAAATCCCAAGGAATGTTTTTTGGCATCAAGATTGGGAAAATATCTACATCACACATCTCTTGTTTTTTGATGATGTCCTAATTTTCTGCAGTGGGAAGTAGCTGGATTCTGATACACTCTCCGAAATACTAACTTTGTTTAGTAGGGCTACATGAATGAAAATGAATGTACATAAGCCTTCCCTATCTGCCAATAATCTCTCTGTTGAATAGTTGGAGCTGTATAAGTGTTTGTTTCCTTTTAAGATGATAGACTTTGACAAAGGAATCAAGTATCTGGGTTTTCGCCTCAAACCTAACTTCTATAGGAAAGTGGATTGGGACTGGCTCATTGGGAAACTTGAAAAAAGACTCAAGGTTTGGAGTTTTAGATGGATTTATAGGGAAGGAAGGATAATTTTATGAAAATCGGTGTTGGAAGCCATTATGATTTATTGGATGTCTTTGGCTTGGATCCCTAAAGGGGTATAGGAAATAATATGGAAAATGTGTTTTAACTTTCTATGGTTTGGAAGCGGGGACAAAAATTTCACCCCCTGGGTAAGTTGGAAGAGGTTGGTTGCACCGAAGATATTGGGAGGTTGGGGCTTAAAGAACATTTTTCTGTTTGAAAAAACCCTAGATGCAAAATCAATTTAGAGGTTAATTATGAAAAAAAATATGTGGACTGAGGTAGTATCCCATAAGTATATTAAGTCGGATACAATGGAAGGATGGTTGCGGAAAACTTCCAAAATTTTGAATAATTGTTCAATCATCTGGAAAGTAGTGGTAAATTGTTTCTCAGTGATAGGAGAGGGACTGGCATGACATATCGGTAATGGATCCAAAGTCAGAATTGGATTAGATCCCTGGGCAAGAAGTGGTCAAAATCATCTCTTGCTGGAAGATATTATACAACAAATTCAGGAAAGGGGATTTTTCCATCTCAATCAGATAGCATATCAAGGAACTTCCTCAATTTGGAATCAAGGTTAGATAAGTGTTGCTCAGGTGGGGTTGGGAGCACATCAGATGGAAATATGGTCAGACTATCTCTTGGCTTTGAAAACTACACATGTTAGGTTCACAGACATGGAGGATGAACTAGTCTGGATACATGCAAAGCATGGAACTTACACTCCAAAGAAGAGGTATGTTCATCTAAACCTTGAACTGTTACTTAGAGAGTCAAAATGGTGGTGGAAAGGCCTGTGGAAGTCTAAGTTCCCTTTAAAAGTAGAATTTTTATATGGTTCTTATTAGAAAATAAAATTCCAACTTGGGATCGTATGAAGAAAATGATGATCGAAGGATGAGGTTGGTGCTCTCTTTGCAAAAATGAAGAGGAATCGGCAAGCCATCTCTTTATCTCTTGCCCTTTTATGAAATAGTTCTGGAAATATTTCTCCTCCTTCTTAAAATTAAACTTCTCTTTGAGGGTCACTTCCGTGGAAGAGGCATGGAGATCTTGGCCTTCAGATGTCAGCAAAAAGAAAATTTTAGATTTACCTTTGATTTTTTGTTGGGGAGTATGGTTGGCAAGAAACAAAACAATCTTTCAGAATAAGATGGCCTCACCAGAGTGTACAACAACATAAGGTCTGAGTATCCTAGAACATTCCCCCCAAGCTAAGGATTCCCCTCCATTGAGAATTATACGTGAAGAACAAGTGGACAAAAATGTTCCTAAGTCTTTTTTTGATGGAGCATCCCAGAACAATGGACTAGCCTGTGGGGGAGGTGTGATTCTTTTCTTATCAGAATCCCACTTCTTTAAGTTACAAATGGGACTTGAATCCGACTCAAACAATTATGTTGAACTTATAGCCTTAAAACTACTTATTCTTTTTGCAAGAGAAAAAGGGGTAACTTCACTTCAAATTTATGGTGACTCCTTGAATATGGTGAATTGGAGTAGGAAGCTACAAAGATTTCACACTTTTTTATTGGTTCCTTTAATTGAAGAAATAGAAAGGATTTTAAACATTTTCGACTCTTTTTCTATTCATCATGTCTACAAAGAATGAAATGTTGATGCAGACGCTCTATCAAAATCTAGCATAGAGCTGGATTTTGGCTCCTGGACTATACAAGAATCAAAAGATCGTACCAGGACAGATTATATTCACACTCCTTTTGTTTATATAGATCAGATATACTTGTTGATTACTTTCTCAACTTGACAGTTTTGACTCTAGCCTGTTCTCCTATGTACTAGGTTGGACTGCTACATCTCTCAAAAGACTATTTTGCAGTTTTTTGCTTACTGTTTAGAGCTATTTTGGCTAGCACTATTTCCAGTTTCTTCGCCCTATTGATTTTTTTGGTTGTAAGTGGGATCCTGGCTAGTGATCGCATGGTTTTCCGACGGTGGGTTGACACTCTTTTAGACCCACAAGACTCGTTGGGAGGAATTTTCGTACCATGAACAAAGATTGATATGGCACTACTTTTTGTAGAAACATAAATACATGTTTTGACATGTATCTACAGAATGTAATTTTATTTTCTATAAATAAAATTATGTTTTTTTCCAAGGAAAAAAAAACATAAATAAGGGCAAATTCAATTAACTTGTGAATTAATAAAATTCATTTATAATCTTAATCGCTAAACATACACTTTCAATATCTTACCAAATAAGATTCATCCTTATCTTTTCTTTTTCCTTGAAGCTTGATTGTACTAATCCTTGTTGTTTGTTTGAATGAAAACCAAAAATCTCCAAAATGGTGATGTTGCGACTTCCGTAAATCCCATAACCACTTTATTGAAAGCTTGATAAGTATAAGGCTCAATATCATATCCAATGTTTTGAATATTATAACCATGAGGGATATCCACAATAACTAGGGAGTATTCTTTTTTACGAACAATATTTGCAATTTGTTCACAATCACCTAATATCACTTTATACCGAAAAGTGTCGAGCCCATTCCAAATGTAGTGATCAAGGGTGTCATCAAGTTCAATAGTTCGAACACATCTCCTTCTTTCTCTTTCACACACTTTTGAAGATTTCATGTACTCCATCTGCATTCTTCTTTGGCATCTTTAATGAAACAAACAAACTTATAGTTATATATCTATAACTAATAAAATATAAATAAATTAATATACAAACGAATAATACGAATGTGATAAATCAACATACCTTTTTGAATGAAACAAAAAATTGTTTCAATACTGTCGTAGAGATTGAATCTGGATAGTTGAGATTAACAAAATCCCAACTCTCTTCATTCAACATATTAACCATTTCCTCTTGTATTCTCATATACACCTTGTGACTAAATTAAATAAATAAATAATGATATAATGCTATATATAATAAAATACTTAGAACATTGATATGTTAAACTGGAAAAAAAAAATCGTGTCCTAACATAAATAAAAATAACTCAACAAACTTACTTTTTAAATTCATCACATTTCTTCCATTGACAATTCACTTGACCTTACACGTGATACTTATCTATGATAAGTTTCTCATCCTTCACTCCATGTATTGTTCTACAAGGTGTTATAGTCATATCTTTTGGCAAATTCTTGATTTCAGGACTTGTCTTACTTGTGCTACATATTAAGGGTAATGCCTTCTTAACTCTCTAATTTTTTATACCAATATTTTCCCATAGACTGAATATCTCATCTATCAAATCCCATACCTGTCCTGTTCTAAATCCCAATTGAAAATAACTATCCACAACTCTGAATACATCACTTCCTTTCCTTTGCGAATTTTTTTCTTTTGCATTTTCATCATCAATTGAGAAGCCTATTTCCATACAACATTGCTTCTGAAACTTCGCATGAACATTTGATCTCTCCCCACGACATATTTCAGAAAACTCATTATGAATAAACCTCACGCTTTGAATGAAATTCATGGATATCATGTACTCATTATATGTGTTATGATCCCATGCCAATAAATTTTCTTCTGAGTATGATAAACTAGCATAAATCATTCATTTGATTGTCTCAAAAAGAGGGTTATTGGGATATTTTTCCATCAATTCTCTTCTAGCATCTGTAGAATGATTTCCTCCAATCACATAATATTTGTAGTCAAAACATTTTGATCTATCAAATTCATCCTTGCTAGGAACTTCCATTGGGTCAACAAGAACTAGGTAGTCAACCACATGTGCATAGGGATTGTACCTAATCAATGCTTTCAAATTGTGAATATGCAAGTGATGCAATTTTCTAATTTGATTTTTTTATTGCCCTTATGTGGGTTTATAAAACTACTTCACATTCAACTGAAATGTATGGCCATCATCAACTAAGTTTGCCATCCTCAATCTATTTTGAATGGTATTTTGTGTTGTCTTCATAATACCATCCTCTAGATCAACACTTAGTGTTATTATTTCTCTACTACCTTTAGGAATTTCATTATAATATTTAGACTAAAACTGGTTTCTTCACCATCAACAACATTTTCTTTCTTCCTCTTACGATTTAAATGGGTTTCATCTAAATCAACAATTTCTGCATAATCAATAGGAAAGGAATCATCCCCGCCCATCGCTCTTTTGTGTTCCTCTTTTTTATTCTTCTTGCGAGAATGAGTGATAACCTAGTTAGGAATAATCTCAACAAAATATTCATTAGGAGTTTCCTCATCTTCAAATGTAACCTTTTTATGATTTCTAGAATGAGGACTTTTCTTTCTTCTTTCACGTGCTTATCTGTCTACTCTTGCAGTGCCAACCTATGTTACTTTTTTTTTTTTTTTGGCTTCATTCTTATGCCTTATCGATATGAAAGACATTGATGAATTCCATGATATTTTTCTCTGTAGAGTAAATCCCCACTAACATATGTGAAAGTTGTTCAACAAAATCTTGTAAAAATAAAATATTACATTTATGTGTTAAATAAAATTAAAAAATTAACATGATACTAAAAATAATATAGGATATACAGAGCAAGTGGCAGCTTCTACTTTTGGCCACAAGCATAAAAGGTTGCCACCTATTTCAATTTCCACTAGGTTGGAGGAACAGGTGGCAAGCCTGTAAAATTAATAAATTGTGTACAGTGACAAATGTTTAATGAGGTAATATCACTTTTTTATTTACAAAAAAAACAACAATAATACAGGATAAAAAAATAAAAATAAACAAGCTTACATTGCCTTTCTCAATGTCTTCAACGATAGATGCACATAATTATGTAAAACATTCATCCATGTTGTAATTCCTCAATTTCAAGAAACATCTAATATTGATACAAGTACTCGTTGGTTTCACGAGCGCATAAACAATATCCATGTCTGACACCAAACATGTATCTCGTAACAAACCAAGTGGTTGATAATTTCCTTGCACATGTTCAAACTAGGCACAATACAAATATAAATGTTTTCCATTGTTTCCTTGTTTGTCTTTAACAAACCAAGAATATTCCAGTTTGTTTTCACATTCCACATATTTCCACTCTCTAACATTCTTCATTTCCCTTTAAATCTCAGGTGTTGGACCTTGAACAAATGTTCTATCAATTTGTTTAGGACTAGGATTCATGGAGGTCTCAATTGCAATTTTGGATGCCATTATTGCAGGTCGTGATCCAGATACATTTACAAATATTTTCTTGCCTGCCATTTTATCTATATGAAAAAATAAAATAAAAAATTTAAGTCTAGGTAATGTTTAAATTATTTTAGATTAAAAAAACATTATAGGCCATGAAAATTAAATTTAAAAAACATCCTAGACCATAAAAAATAAAGTTAAAAAATAAAAAAATAAAAAAATTGACCCATGGGGTTACTGGGGCGATGCCGGGACCAAGGCTTTCCGCCCCGGTGACCAATCCTTTTCCATGGGACCGTGACTTGGCCGCAGGAGGGTAGCCTCACGGCCAAGCCTTGGGTGCATGGCCCAAGACTTGGCCGCAGGAGGGTAGCCTCTAACATTCTTCATTTCCCTTTAAATCTCAGGTGTTGGACCTTGAACAAATGTGCTATCAATTTGTTTAGGACTAGGATTCATGGAGGTCTCAATTGCAATTTTGGATGCCATTATTGCAGGTCGTGATCCAGATACATTTACAAATATTTTCTTGCCTGCCATTTTATCTATATGAAAAAATAAAATAAAAAATTTAAGTCTAGGAAATGTTTAAATTATTTTAGATTAAAAAAACATTATAGGCCATAAAAATTAAATTTAAAAAACATCCTAGACCATAAAAAATAAAGTTAAAAAATAAAAATAAAAAAAAATTGAACCATGGGGTTACTTGGGCGATGCCCAGACCAAGGCTTTCCGCCCCGGCGACCAATCCTTTTCCATGGGACCGTGACTTGGCCGCAGGAGGGTAGCCTCATGACCAAGCCTTGGGTGCATGGCCCAAGGCTTGGTCGCGGGGGTTGGACATCGCCCCGAACACTCCCATAGGCCAAGTCATGGTCCGACATGGAGGGGCATCACACCCACTAAACACCATGGGCCAAAATTATAAAAAAATTATTAAAAATATAAAAAAACTGTAAATGTTTTATAAAAAGTATACAAATTTATTTATTTTTTTTCGAAAAATCTTTAGAATTTTGTTAAAATTTCTTTGAAAAAGGTTTAATTCTTTTTAAAAAGTTGTGATTTCTTTAGAAAAAAAATAGAAAACATCTAAAAACATTTACGGTTTTTTATAATTTCCACATGAAAAAATATCATGTGATTATAAATTGATCTTATAAATGTTTTTTTGGTAAATGGTAAGAATTTAAAAAATAACTAACCTCTGAAATGCTAGATTCTCCTCAAACGTCTTCTTGATGTTTCTTCCTTGTTGATTGCTCCAAACTATTTAAAGAATGTTGCCCAATATTTAACGCAGTGTAAAAAGACAAAACAAGACTCTGTATATAACAAAGATGATATAAATTATTGTTAAGTGTAAAGAATGTGGGATAAATAAAAAAGATGAAGATTGTGTACATATATACCTAAAATTAAATGGATCATCGCTAAGTTTAATAAATGTGGGATAAATAAGCAAACATGGAAAATATTGTAATTAACAAATAAATAATGAATTAATAGAGTAACAATTGTTTCTAATTTTGAAGAGAAAATAATAGAAGGAAAAATTGGGGGCGAGGGGGAGATTTTGGAGGGAAAAAATTGAGGGGGAAATTTTGGAGGGAAAAGTTCATTTTACAAGTTATAAGATTGTCATTAGGAGGGTGAGCATTTGTATCATTCTATGTGCTTAGTGAGAAGTGATGGCTTCGTCAGATAAAGAAGATTTTATTTCTAAGACATCAACAAATTGTTCACAGGCCTCTTCTTTTGGGACTAGCAAATGCGATGAGAATGCTTGTAATGTAAATGAGACGTCATATTTTTCATTTTTTCAGAAGTTTGATCATAGTGAAAGTAATGTTATTCAACATGTTCCTTAGGAAAGTCCTATATCAGAGGACTTTGAAGGCACCAAATAAAGAGGAGGAATATTATGGTGATCAATCTATTCACAGTTTAATAATATTGAAAATAATCAAAATGTAGGTTGAAGTGGAGACTTTGATCACAAGCTAAATGATATGGATGATAATTTTCCTCCAAGTGAGGATTTCCAAGCTAATGATGAAGAATTTCCCTCAAGTGGGGATTTTAAGAGTAGTGAAGATGATTATGTCAATGGTGGACACTCTTTCCCGAGTGAGGAGTTTAAAGACAATAATGTTGGTGATGATGATTTTCCTCCAAGTAAGGATTTTCAAGGTACTTATGAGGATGATGAAGATTTTCCTCCAAGTGAGGATTTTTAGGGCACTAACGAGGATAATAAATCATTTCACTCAAGTGGGGATTATAAAAGTAGTGAAGATGATTATGCCAATGGTGGACACTCTTTCCCGAGTGAGGAATTTAAAGGCACCAATGTTGATGATGATGATTTTCCTTTAAGTGAGGATTTTCAAAGTACTAATGAGGATGATAAATATTTTCCTCCAAGTGAGGATTTTCAAGAAAGTAACGGGGATGATGAAGAATTTCCCTCAAGTGGGGATTATAAAAGTAGTGAAGATGATTATGTCAATGGTGGACACTCTTTCTCGAGTGGGGAATTTAAAGGAAACAATGTTAATGATGATGATTTTCCTCCAAGTGAGGATTTCAAGGTATCGATGAATATTTTCCTCCAAGTGAAGATTTTCAAGGTACTAAGCAGTATGATGAAGAATTTCCCTCAAGTGGGGATTTTCAAAGTAGCGAAGATGATTATGTCAATGGTGGACACTCTTTTCTGAGTGAAGAATTTAAAGGTAACAATGTTGATGATGATTTTCCTCCAAGTGAGGATTTTCAAGGTACCAGTGATGATGATGAAAATTCTCCTCCAAGTGAGGATTTTCAAGGCACTCATGAGGATGCTGAACATTTTCCCTCCAGTGGGAATTTTAAAAGTAGTGAAGATGATTATGTCAATGGTGGACAATTTTTTCCGGGTGGGCAATTTAAAGGCACCAATGGTGATGATGATGTTTTTCCTCCATGTGAATATTTTAGAGGCACTGATGATGGTGTTGTTGATGATGAACACATTCTTGTTAGAGAAGAGTTTAATGACATTGATAGTCTTAACAGTGATAATGATTTTCCTTCAAGTGAATATTTTCATGGAATATCCAATGACATTGGTGAGGATGGTAACCATTTTTCTAGTGAGTTTGATATTCCTCTTATCAACGATATTATCAATGAAGACATTATTATTCAACTACAACAAATCAAGGTGATCTCCATTCTCTTGTTCGGACTCCTGACAATGTTTTTCTTGTTATTCTATCTAGTGATGAGGAAATTCCTTCCACTGAGGATGATGAAATAATGGAGACATTGCAAAGAAACATTGTTTCTAGGACCAGGACTAGACCTTTTTATATCAATCCAAATCATTCTAGTTATACAAGGTCTAGGAAACAATTTCTCATTAAATCGGTTTCCATAAGTGATTTGATTTCAAGTGACCGTTGTCAAAAGAATTGTTTGAAAAACATGGACTACATGTATGCCTTGAATAAAAGGAAGCCATATTTGTTAATGAATAAGAGCATGCAAAATTCATATTCAATGGGGTGCATGATATCCACCAAGACAAGATATGATTATCGCATTGAGAATCTTTTACTTTACAGAAAGGCTTTCAAAAAAATTCACTCAATTGGTAATCTTCATCTATCAAGAATCCAAACAAGGTTGAAAAAATATCCTTCTTTTTATTCAAAGGTACATCATGAACGAGAGAGTGGGCCATTAAAAAACACTACATTGCCATCGATGTGTGACTTCTTTTCCAAACATGGAGAGTGTATGCCAAATAGAGACACAATACATATTTCAAGTAATTTCTCAAGGAGGGAAATCTACAACTTGTACAAAGAATATGTTGAAGTTGTTGAAGGAAATCGTAATTTTATTACATATGTATATTTTACAAGCATATGGAAGAAACAATTCAACAATGTTTGTATTCCTAAAAAGTCAAGGACGGGGGTTTGCAATACATGTGCTACTCTTAAATCAAGAAAAGATAAATATGAAGGGGTAGAAAGAGGTATGTATTTACTATTTTTTTTTTTAATTGCATAGTTGTCAACTATAAAAACATACTATCAATATTTTCATTTTATGTCATGTGCAGATACCATAGTCAAAACACTTCAAGAACATCATAATCAACAATCAAGTGAAAGGAAGAAATTGTACAAACATCAGAAGAAGTGTTATGATGGTCCAAAAAAGTATTTAGGTATGGCAATTGATGGCATGGACCAGAAGAAAACACTTCTACCATATTTTGTTTGTACACCAAAAAATTTACAAGAAGAGAATTTCATTTAGTTTCACTTGGTTGCTTGTATGGTTTTTAATGGAAAAATGTGTCCAAGAGTTTACTTTACAGCTCCAAATATTCATAATGATGCAAATCTAATAATCACCATAATTCATCATGTGCTCACTCACTGTTCTGGAAATATTCCTCAAGTTCTATATCTACAGTTGGATAACACTAGTCATGAAAACAAACATCAAATTGTGTTTAGATATCTTAGCATGTTTGTTCAACTGAGAATCTTTCAAATGGTGAAAGTTGGTTTCCTTCTTGTTCGACACACTCATGATCATATTGATCAAATGTTCAGTCGTTTTTCAATAACATTGAAGAGGAAAAATGTTGGAAGCCTATGTGCTTAGTGAGAAGTGATGGCTTCGTCAGATAAAGAAGATTTTATTTCTAAGACATCAACAAATTGTTCACATGCCTCTTCTTTTGGGACTAGCAAATGCGATGAGAATGCTTGTAATGTAAATGAGATGTCATATTTTTCATTTTTTCAGAAGTTTGATCATAGTGAAAGTAATGTTATTCAACATGTTCCTTAGGAAAGTCCTATATCAGAGGACTTTTAAGGCACCAAATAAAGAGGAGGAATATTATGGTGATCAATCTATTCACAGTTTAATAATATTGAAAATAATCAAAATGTAGGTTGAAGTGGAGACTTTGATCACAAGCTAAATGATATGGATGATAATTTTCCTCCAAGTGAGGATTTCCAAGCTAATGATGAAGAATTTCCCTCATGTGGGGATTTTAAGAGTAGTGAAGATGATTATGTCAATGGTGGACACTCTTTCCCAAGTGGGGAGTTTAAAGACAACAATGTTGGTGATGATGATTTTCCTCCAAGTAAAGATTTTCAAGGTACTTATGAGGATGATGAAGATTTTCCTCCAAGTGAGGATTTTCAGGGCACTAACGAGGATAATGAAGAATTTCACTCAAGTGGGAGGATTTTCGTGGCACCAACGAGGATAATGAAGAATTTCACTCAAGTGGAGATTATAAAAGTAGTGAAGATGATTATGCCAATGGTGGACACTCTTCCGAAGAGGGGAATTTAAAGGCACCAATGTTGATGATGATGAGTTTCCAAGTGAGGATTTTCAAAGTACCAATGAGGATGATAAATATTTCTCCAAGTGAGGATTTCAAGGAAGTAACGAGGATGATGAAGAATTTCCCCCCAAGTGGGGATTTTAAAAATAGTGAAGATGATTATGTCAATGGTGGACACTCTTCCCTCGAAAGTGGGGAATTTAAAGAAACAATGTTGATGATGATGATTTCCTCCAAGTGAGGATTTCAAGGTATCGATGAATATTTTCCTCCAAGTGAAGATTTTCAAGGAACCAAGGAGGATGATGAAGAATTTCCCCAAGTGGGGATTTCAGCAATGAAGAGATTATGTCAATGGTGGACACTCTTTTTTGAGTGAAGAATTTAAAGGTAACAATGTTGATGATGATTTTCCAAGTGAGGATTTTCAAGATACCTGCAGATGATGGTGAAAAATTTCTTCCAAGTGAGGATTTCTCAAGGCACCTATGAGGATGATGAACATTTTCCTCCAAAGTGGGGAATTTTAAAAGTAGTGAAGACGATTATGTTACAGGACAATTTTTTCCCTAGTGGGGAATTTAAAGGCATTAATGTTGATGATGATGTTTTTCCTCCATGTGAATATTTTAGAGGCACTAATGATGGTGTTGTTGATGATGAACACATTCTTGTTAAAGAAGAGTTTAATGACATTGATAGTCTTAACAGTGATAATGATTTTCCTTCAAGTGAATATTTTCATGGAATATCCAATGACATTGGTGAGGATGGTAACCATTTTTCTAGTGAGTTTGATATTCCTCTTATCAACGAGATTATCAATGAAGAAATTATCATTCAACTACAACAAATAAAGGTGATCTCCATTCTCTTGTTCGGTCTCCTGACAATGTTTTTCTTGTTATTCTATCTAGTGATGAGGAAATTCCTTCTACTAAGGATGATGAAATAATGGAGACATTGCAAAGAAACATTGTTTCTAGGACCAGGACTAGACCTTTTTATATCAATCCAAATCATTCTAGTTATACAAGGTCTAGGAAACAATTTCTCATTAAATCGGTTTCCATAAGTGATTTGATTTCAAGTGACTGTTGTCAAAAGAATTGTTTGAAAAACATGGATTACATGTATGCCTTGAATAAAGGGAAGCCATATTTGTTAATGAATAAGAGCATACAAAATTAATATTCAATGGGATGCATGATATCCACGAAGACAAGATATGATTATCGCATTGAGAATCTTTTACTTTGTAGAAAGGCTTTCAAAAAAATTCACTCAATTGGTAATCTTCATCTATCAAGAATCCAAACAAGGTTGGAAAAATATCCTTATTTTTATTCAAAGATACATCATGAACGAGAGAGTGGGCCATTAAAAAACACTACATTGCCATGGATGCATGGCTTCTTTTCCAAACATGGAGAGTGTATGCCAAATAGAGACACAATACATATTCCAAGTAATTTCTCAAGGAGGGAAATCTACAACTTGTACAAAGAATATGTTGAAGTTGTTGAAGGAAATCGTAATGTTGTTACATATGCATATTTTACAAGCATATGGAAGAAACAATTCAACAATGTTTGTATTCCTAAAAAGTCAAGGATGGGGGTTTGCAATACATGTGCTACTCTTAAATCAAGAAAAGATAAATATGAAGGGGTAGAAAGAGGTATGTATTTACTATTTTTTTTTTAATTGGATAGTTTTCAACTATAAAAACATATTATCAATATTTTCATTTTATGTCATGCGCAGATACCATAGTCAATACACTTCAAGAACATCAGAATCAATAATCAAGTGAAATGAAGAAATTGTACAAACATCAGAAGAAGTGTTATGATGGTCCAAAAAAATATTTAGGTATGGTAATTGATGGCATGGACCAGAAAAAAACACTTCTATCATATTTTGTTTGTACACCAAAAAATTTACAAGAAGAGAATTTCATTCAGTTTCACTTGATTGGTTGTATGGGTTTTAATGGAAAAATGTGTCCAAGAGTTTACTTTACAGCTCCAAATATTCATAATGATGCAAATCTAATCATCACCATAATTCATCATATGCTCACTCATTGTTCTGGAAATATTCCTCAAGTTCTATATCTACAGTTGGATAACACTAGTCATGAAAACAAACATCAAATTGTGTTTAGATATCTTAGCATGATTGTTCAACTGAGAATCTTTCAAATGGTGAAAGTTGGTTTCCTTCTTGTTGGGCACACTCATGATCATATTGATCAAATGTTCAGTCGTTTTTCAATAACATTGAAGAGGAAAAATGTTGGAAGCCTACCATCATTAATTGAATGTATTAAGAAATCATAGATTCCATAGCCTGTTTTTCACATATTAGAAGAATTTGTTGACATGCAAAAATTTAATCAGGGATCACATGGTGAAGAAAAATGTATTGAGTAGCTTAATGAAATTTTCTTCCAACATCAATTTTGTTTTGAAAAAGTTGATGGGAAAACACTTATACGGGGAAATCAATATTCAACTAATGCAGAATGGGGGGCTTCATCGGGTTTAACATTTTTGAAGTTCATTCCAGATCATCCAATATTTTCATCAAAGTTATTGTTATTACAATCAGTTGTTGAAATCCATAATGCACGGAGGCATCATAGAGATGTAGATTGTTCTGAATGTCTTGAAGAAATAAAAAATCCCATTAAAGATACATATGGGTACTTTGATTTTGTTGATTCTGTTTGGTGGGAGTCTTTTTTCAATGCTCAAAGTGACATAATTTCAAGCTCAACAAATGAAGATACATTTTTGAAGACTCCATTTCATTGGCCACAAAATATGCCAAATGAATAGGAAGAAAGAAACATTGTTGAACAACAAGAATCTGAAGGTGCTAATGAATTTACACAAGCAGATGAAATATAAATGTAGATTGGTTCTCAAAGATCATGTGCACAACATGAATCCATTGAAGACATTTTCAGGGGTTTAGTACATGATATTAAGGAGGGTAGCATTATTGCAATCTTAACGACCAAAGATCCACATGGTTATCCATTCTGGATTGCAAAGGTTATAAATATTGACAAAGAAAATGAAGATGTTGTAGCAATTGAAGTGCATTGGTATGCAACAGGTACACACCCATTCAATGGTGTGTACAAGCCATAGATGGTGGTTGAGAAACATGTCAATAGAAAGAGAATTATAAAGGGTCAAAATACAACTCATCGTCGCACTGACCTCTTAAAATTAGAGGATGTTGACATACTTGTTTAGGACTTCAATTTGACAAAGAGAGGAACTATTCGCTCCAGGACAACAGATATTATCAAGAGGTTGTTGCCACAAGAAATAACTATAAGATGGAAGACTATTGAACCTAGTCATAGATCTAAAAGGCTTTTGACATCTGAAATGTTGGGCGTGCATGTAGCCTCAGATGATGCATTCACCGACAGTAGAGAAGAGTATGGATCATCTACATCTTCATCCAATAATTCATTTGAATACAATGTAGACTCTAATGGTATTTCAGAATCCATGAGTCAATTTGAATAAGTGTATGAAACATTTTATTTATTTGTGATCCTGATGTTTGTATGGTAACTAGAAATGAGCATTTAAATTACATATGATCTTACATGAAGTTATGAATCATTTCTATGTTTTATGAATTATGGAGAATATGGACAATGTAACAATACTTTTAAGAAATAATTTATGTTTCATTCATTGTAACTTGTATTCACTTTTTTTTATTAGAAGTTAAAAAATATTAAAAAGTGATGTTGAATTTTTAAAGTATAGGGTGGTATTTTCATGGCATTATGTATTATCTTGTGCTTGGAGTGAGAAACTAAGATTTAAAAAGTAAGCATTTAAGGTTTGATTTTATGATTTTGTTTACAACAATGATGATTTCTTTTACTGCTTTAAAAAAATGTGTCATTTTAATACCCCAATTTTCGCTTGGGTGCTACTAGTAGCAGTACTTTTCAATTTGATGGTTGATTTTGAGGTTTTGGTTTTAATGGTACCAACTATTAAGAATCATATTTCAAATTATCTATAATTTTAACATTTTGAAAAAAACATTTTGTTTTAGGTAACATTGTTTTTTATTTAGGTGTTGATTTTAGGGTTTTTCTGAGCTATTGTATGAGTTTTGAAGGCCATGTTTGAAAAATGTTGTAATTTTGACCATGTTAAAAAAATGGTGCTACTGGTAGCACCACTTTTTGATTTGGGGGTTGATTTTCATATTTTTTTTATGAAAAAATATGGGTTTTAAGGGCTAGAGTTCTCGTTTTGAGGTCACAGTTCTCGTTAAGTCGGTAATTGTGTTCCATGTGTAGCATCAACGGTTGCACTGGAACATGGGTGGAGTCCAGAGGTAAACCCAAAGATATATATCATTGCTTTGTTTAATTTTGAAATAATTTGAATGTTATATTTTGGTATTTTACCTTCTAATTTTCCATACTTCTTTAGATCCAGAGTAATCCTCTATATTTCTTCCTCTTGGGGCATATGAAGGAGGCTTCTGTAAATATATTCTAATATTGTAGAGTCAAAACATGTGGCCTCCATCCAATCTGTTGCGTCCTGTGAAATCCTGCAACAATTATACATTTAGACTAGGGTTCTATAAACAATTTTAACTCCTCATATATACCATATATAGTGTTTCCAAGGACAACAATTTTGTATTGCATAGGAACATAAATTTACCAGGTTGAGTGTACCCAACATTGATTACTAAAAACTTAGTATTGAATATCAAGAACTAATATCACAACTCTTTCATAACCTCAAAATATATTTACATCCACCTGAAACATTTTTTTGTGATCGAAAGTGCTTGATATCATTTGTTACAAAATTTTGATCATGAAATTGAAAAGCAATACTAGGTGATTGCCTTTGTAAATCTTGCATGGCCTCTAGATGACCTGCCTTTGCGGTTTGAAAAAATTTCATGTTAAAATGGTGTGTTTCATTCATGAGCGAGGAGTTAACTGACCACGTTAAATCAATGTCAATATCCAAGTTCACCGCGACAAAAGTTACCGTTCTTCATTATCTAAATTATGTGAGACGTTCCTTTGGCTACATTGGAAGTGATATTTTATTTTAATGATTATTTGAAGAATGATTAGAATTGTTTATATGGACAATATAATAATTAAAATAATGATTAACGGTAGGTGAATGTTATCTCTTCGATTTATGTATACATACTTATGAGAAATATTGGTGATAATATGCATTAATGTACATATTGGTATGCTAAATAAACAAATATGTGCATGTTGGGATGCTAAACAAATAAACACCATAACTTGAAAGAAATTTAATAGATTGCCTAGGAATCATGTGGGCTCTCGAGATTAATTAATTTGTTACCTAAGAACCCTGCATGGACCCGAAGTAGTGATGGGAAACTATAGTGGTTTACTAGGACATAAGCCATATAAGATAGATAGATATAAGATAGATAGATAATATAGATGGGTAATTTCAGTTGTACCTAATGTCATAATGAAAAAATGTAGACTTATTTGTTAAAAAAAAAAAAAAATCATTTCTCCATTTATTTACATAAATGAGTTAAATTTCAAAAGAATTCGTAAGGATGTTTTTGCAGGAATACATAGTAGATAATGAGTTAAATTATATTAAAAAATAATAATATCATTTAATCGAACATTAGCTCGTTTCTGATGCTAGACTCAAATGCAATGGGTTTTACCTTTGCTCTGTAAAAGTTTCAATCGGGACTAGAAATGGCTCATGCTTCCATGAAATAGTAATTAACACTCACAATCCAAATGTCATACTCTTGCACGAGATCATGACCAACTAAGGAAAAATTGTTCAAAACCTCTCTAAGATAGTTAAAGAATGGGACATAAGCTCCATGGATGTTTTAGGTTGTTTAGGAGGGTTGGTTATAGGGTGGAATACAAATGTTTTTTTCTCTATAATTTGTGATCTTTTTATTCAAGACTAGTTGGTTTCCTTTCTTTTTTTGATTGGAGGAAAGTTTTCAATTTCTTGAATATTTATGGGCCCTATACAAACCGACGAGAGTATTGGGAATGTCTTTTTTCAAAGTCATGGTTTTGGTAAGGGAGGATAATTTTGGGAGGAGATTTGAATTTTACTCTAGGCATCTTTAGCATCTCTAAGATATGGGGTCAGTGGCCCAACCAAATACGCTCTCATATTTTTTTGATCTTTTCATTCAAGACTAGTTGGCTCCCTTTCTTCTTTTGATCAGAGGAAAGTTTTCAACTGCTTGAATATCTATGGGCCCTCTACAAACCGACAAGAGTATTGGGAATGTATTTTTTCAAAGTCATGGTTTTGGCAAGGGATGATAATTTTGGGAGGAGATTTGAATTTTACTCTAGGCATCTCTAAGATATGGGGTCAGTGGCCCAACCAAATACTCACTCATATTTCTTTGTAAGAATTTTGCAACAACTTGCTCTGCTTGACATTGATCCTGTCAATATTACCCCCACATGGACTAATAGAAGGATAGGGGAGGCTCGGATAGCGAAACAACTCAATAGATTATTGGTTCCAAAAGATGTTATGGATGACTCTCTTAAAATCAAGCAATGGGTGTAATCAAGAGGGGACTCTGACCACAACCCAATTATGTTGGAAGTTGCCCCAATTATAGGAAAGTCCCCTAGCCTGCTCAAATTAAACACATAATTGATAATAAAAAAAGGATTTCATCCAAATTCTTAAGAATGCATGGGTCCCTTTCAACAATTTGCTTCAAGAATCCGCACCCATTTAGTTCTATTTGAACCTATGGCTAAACAATTGGCTATCAAATAGTTTAAACACAAATGAGAAAAACATGAAAAGCTCCTCTAAGAGGCAGAGGAAGCCATCTCCTCTAGACTCTCTTCAGAAGGATTCAAATTTATTTTAGATGCACAAAAAGAGGAGCTTTGCCAATGGGAAAATAAAAGAAGAAAGTTGTCGATATATAAAGAAAATGAATGGTGCCTAAAAAGTGGAGCGATATGGCTAGAGGCCAGTGATGAAACATAAAATTCTTCCATTACTATGCTAAGTGTAAGAAAAATTCTAACTCAATTAGGAAAAATGACAAAGGGGACAAGTCCCGGGTTGAAAATCTTAGTGACATCAATTTGGAAGGGGTCTCCCACTTCCAATTTTTTTAAAGAGGACAACATAGCCACAATTGATTCCATTTTTAAAATATATAGTTTATTTTCCATATTCATTGATATGGAAGATAACCGCCATCTCATGGAAGAAGTAGCGATAAAGGAACTGCTCAAAACCCTTCACAAATTTTAGAAGGATAAGAGTCGAGGTCCGGATGGGCGACCCATAGAATTCTTTATCAGTTGCTATGAGTTCATTGAGGCAAATTTATGCAGGTTAGTAGAAGCAACTTGTGTTTTAGAGAAGGTCATGGTTTCTGTCAACACCATTTTCACTATGCTTATCCCAAAGATATACAACCCCACAAGTTTTGAGAACTTCCATTGAATTTCACTCTATAGCACCATATATAAGATCACCTCCAAAATCATCTCTCACGGGATCAAAGAAACTCTATCTAAGCAAGTCTCTCAACAGTAGTTTAGCTTCCTTGAAGGGTGCTAAACACACAAGACAATTGGTGTTGCCTATGAAGGGTTACACATGACAAAAACAAAAAAAATGAAAGTCGTGATAGTCAAATTTGAATTGTCCAAGGCCTTCGACAAAGTTAGTTGGATTTTCCTCTAACTCATTCTAATCCATATGGGATTCAATCTACACTTTGTGGCTTGGGTTATGGCTTGCATCTACTCTATGACCTTCATAGTCCTAATTAATGGATTGACCTCACCTTTCTTCAACTCTGGAAAAGGCATTCGTCGGGGATGTCCTCTCTCCCCTCTACTATTCCTCCTAGTCACAAAAGGATTAATCAAGGCTCTTCAGGGATCAACAACAAATGACTCTTTCAAAATATTCTAATTGGACATTCTTACTATGTTTCACATTTACTTTTTGTGGATGACATCATAATCTTTTGTGACAACTCAAAACATATGGTGGATAAACTCAGAGAAATCCTAGACCAGTTTCGCATAGCCATGGGAATGGTAATAAACTCCTCCAATTCTATGGTAATAAGCTAGGGTCTCTCTAAGCCAGAAAATCACTACTTAATCCGAACTTTCCCCTTCATGACCTCAGATTTTGAGCTCGGTCTCAAGTATATGGTGTTCCACTTAAAGGAAAAACTATACTTGAATGGAGATTGGCAATGGCTCATAGCCAAGACCGAAAGAAAACTGAACACTTGGTGCAATAGATGGTTATCTCATGGAGGTCATCTTGTTGTGGTAAACTTTGTCCTTGAGGCCATTCTGGTCTTTTGGATGTCCTTGACTTGGATCTCTAAAGGGATCCGGGACAAAATTCACCAACTTTGCTACAAATTCATATGGGCAAGAAACTAGGAGAAGAAAGGAATGACATTGGTTGGCCATCCCTAAAAGACAAAGAGGTTGGGGCCTCAAAAATCTTTTCCTTTTCTCCACAGCCCTTTCTCCACAGCCCTTGCAGCCAAGAACATATGGAGACTGATTCAGGAAAAGGGCTATTAGGCATTAGTCATGAAGAACAAATATCTCGGCCATCTATCTATGGAAATTGGATCCGCTCCCCAAACAAAAATGTCCAGTCCTCTTCCATCATCTGAAAAGCCATCAGTGTGGCTTTCCCATCAAATTTGCACTAACTTTTAGAGTACAGCAAAAATAACACACCGAGATGCCTATAAAGTAGAATTACATTTCTATCCTCATATCGAAAGTATCAAGTAGAATTACTGAGATGGATTGTTCCAAAAGTGGTCTCAGTTGGGCGTTATTAATATAACTGTAACTCATTATATTTATTAAACTCTGGAGTTCTCTCTCATTGAATAAATTGCAAATAAGGCGCTGTTCCCCACTTTGAAGGATCATTAAGATGTCCATTGGAAAAACTCATTCTAAATTGAAAGTGCAGAGGTTTTAGAGTGGAGCTCAGTTTTGTACGAAGGTGGGAAAGTGATGAATACAAAGCTGTAAAGGCTGCTGTCTAGAATGATAATCGACAGGCCCGTGCACTAAACTTGCATTTCAGACTTTTTCTTGAAGTCGTATAAAGCTACTGCTTTCCTGAATGGTTCTCACAGTTCTGCAGCTTTTTCTAATGATATATGATGGCGTATACCTGTCGTTACAGTTACATTACTGCATTGAATTCTCCCTAATGTTCAGAGTTTTTCATCCCGGTGGCAGAACTGTTTACTGATAAGGGGTATTTAAGTTTTTCTTTTGATGTTTTTCCAAATAGTTCAAATCAAATCATGTCAGTTAGTTCTAAGTTCTATGGCACGCTATGCTAATACCAATTATATTGCTTTCTTTTCTTAGATGGTGGGTATCTATTTTTGGTGACAAAGTTTTGGTCTTTTTGATGGGAATCCAGTTATATGAATGTCATATAAATATAAGTGAAATAATACTTTTTTGTTAATAAAATTTCATTTCTGAATGTATAAATGGGTTTAGTATATTGAAACATTTTTAGGGTATGGTTATCACTTTAAACCCTAAGCCGATAGCTTGAAAGCCAGCATTTAGCATGAAACTTATGGCTTGGCTAGGGTTGAGATGTATAAAAACACACCCAAAAGAGGATCCCACTCATGGAGACACCTACCCTTCTAGTTTTATCACAAGAGGCCAAAGTTTCATGAAAAATTTGAACCCATATAAAAAGACTGCAAAACCTAACTCCCAATCATTAGATCAAACCACCTCAATTGACCTTGGTTTTTATCTAGCCTACCTTGAACATTAGCATTGTAATGCACCTTCATATTTTAAATAGTGTTAAAAATGGATAAGAACCACTTTGAGGCCACACTCTTTTGCTTCCGTTTTTATGAGTGACTTCTTAATTTTTTTAAAGTTATATTTAGTGATTTGTTATCCTTTTTATTTTCTCTTTTTGTACTCTACTTATTATAGATATCTCTATGCACATTAGTATTGTGTGTAGTGTTTATGCTAACTTCTTATTTTATTATATTATATATAGTGTTTATGTTAATTATTCATTTTGTTGTATTATAAATGACTTGTTTTTAATGTAATGTGTGTATATTGTTTTTTTTTCTTCATGATTAGGAAGTAAGCATGTATAATTTTAGATCATTACAAAGAAGATTGCGTATCATAATTTTATGTATCGGGTTGTTAGATTGCTCAATAACTAATAGATGCAATAACTAGGTTGTTTTTTTCTAGTTTAAGGGGTTAGTTCCACAGGCTATTGCCAATGTCATTGAGAATTTGGCTAGTTCCCTTCTGATAGATGCTCGATTCGAATCCTTTGGGTGAGGTGCACTAGTCTACATCAATTGTTTACTAGGGATGTCATCTATGAATGTGGGGAAACATCCCTTGGATTTTCACATGAAGTTTTGCTTAGCAAAGAAAAAAAAGTTATTGCTTCTCATTTATTTTTCGAATTGACTCATTTAATTTAGGATTACACAAGTTTATTCTCTTGTAGATTACTTTGTACTATTACTCTGACATGCTCTTTGATCCCCTATGATTTTCTATTTCTATCACCTCCTTGCTTAAAAATGTGTTTTCAGTGTTGTTCATGACCTTCACTTCCTAGCTCTAGTTTTCACTCTTTGATTTGGGGGTTGAAGATCTTATCTCATGGTAGTTTGAAGCATCCCTCTCTTCACGCTTCTATTGATCTTCTTCTCATCCTTTCACCTTAAGGGGAGACTTTGGCAATCAACTTTTTAGATAGAAGGCTTCCTTCTATCTAGAGCACATATACATCATTTACTTTCATACTTGCATTTATTTATTATTATTTGTTTTATACATCATTTACTTTCATACTTGCATTTATTTATTATTTGTTTGTTTTATACATCATTTATTTTCATACTTACATTTATTTATTATTGTTTGTTTACATTGTTTCTTTTCATTATATATAGATAATAAAACAACGTTTGTTTAATTTTTAGGAAAATATTTCAAATTTAAGTAACACTACTTCCAAAATCTAATTTTATTATTTTATTTATTTATTATTATTATTTTTTATTTCTCTTTCAAAAAATTAAAAGTATACCTAAGTTAGATATAATATAATTAAGAGATCTTACCATTACTTATCACTTTCAAAATTAGTTCCCAAATAATCCTACCATAATATCAATCACAAGATTAAACCTTAATTTAATTATTGAACCTGTTTAACTTCTCGTTTTTAAGATTTTCTAATTTTATTTAAAAGCTAGATAACCATTTAATTTATCTAAACTAATCATCCTAACTAAAATAACATTCTTAAACAAATAATTAACTTTCTATATAAATTGAATTGCCCCTCACTTATTTCCTATCCTACTTCTATGTCAAAGTTAATTAATTTGTCATATTAAAACACAGTTTTTCACAGAGTCATAACTACTCTCATCCTCTCCCCTCTCTTTTGCCCAAACCCAAAGTAATAACTTTACAAACCTAGAATGTAAATTTGCTTTTGATATCATATTGGTGATTTATATGTCAAAGTTATTTAATATATCATATTAAAACATAGTTTTCAACACAGTGATAACTACTCTCATCCTCTCCCCTCTCTTTTAACCAAACCCATGGTCATAACTTTACAAAACTAGAATGTAAATATGTTTTTGATATCATATTAGTGATTTCACGAGACAATCCCANTTTTTAATAATAAAGTAATAAATTAACATGTATTTTAAATGTTGAATATTTTGACATTTTTACGGATATATTTTTATGATCAATTTTTCCTGAAATCTGATAAAAAAGTGTAAAAACTCTATATTTGAATGATTGAGTCTATATAATTCGAGTGTCCCAAGGGATTTTTAGGTGCTAAATCCACTTATACATTTAATAATGCAATTTAAACAACAAAAAATAATAACTTTACCGATGAAAAAATTCAAAAAGTCAAATGTTTAAACAAAGCCATAAACTAATATAAATGAAAATACATTATCCATATTGTAATATCATGATTCTTTTAAGAGAGATAGAAATATATGATTATTAAGAAATCAAATTTGATATTTTTGTATTTTAATGTAATATTTATAAGTTATTTTATTTTATTTTATACTCTTACAAACTACTTTATTACACTATTATTGATATTGTTAAATTTTATGTTTTAATGTAATATTTATAAGTTATTTTAATTTTTTATTTTATTTTATAATATATTTTTTACAAGAATTGGAGAATTTTGTATTAAAAAGGTGTGGATCAATTCAAGGGCATTGTTAGGTCTTCGAAATTCAATTTCTTTGAAAATTGAGACCGTTGTTACAAAATTTGTGTCCATAGATTTGCCAACTTTCCTAACTATGACATTTATGTTGTATTTTGTGGAATACAACCTATAAAAAACTCCATTTATGCATATTGTTAAATAAAACATAACTCTTAAAAATTATAGTATCAGTTACCTCGTTCCTTTTTGACCTCCAGATGTTCATGTCGCTCCCAATTTGCATCCATTGTTGGCTCGTTAAGGTTGGGAACTTGATTCATAGTGGTTGTTGAGAGATTTCTTGATGCTCCCTGAGTGTTTTCGGGGGTGTTTGGCTACTTAGAGTTGTTCTCCATGTCCTTGCGGGTTCTCCATTTTAATGCGTTGGTCCTCAATTTGCCTGCATTGGGCGAACACTTTGTCCTGCAATATTTCAATGAGATGTCGATGTTGTGAGAGAGTTCCTAGCTCGAAAGTCATTGTGGAGATGATTGCTCCTAGATGAATTCTCAGTCGTTGGCACCCAGAACATTCCTTCTTTGAATCATGTTGTCCTTTCCCTACAATATAATCCAAATAGTTCGTGGCCCTTGGCGCCTTGAGAGAATTATGCTTGTTATCCATGGTGATAACAGGGTGGCGGCACTTGAAAAGAGTGTGGCGAGGGGGGGCACACCAAAAATCGAAAGTGAATGGGGAATCAAAGGGCCTGAGAGTGGAAAGGGAAGAAGCTTCGCCTAGATCGAGCCGAACTGGAAAACAAAGAGAAAAGAGGAGGCTCAGAGGGGATGTAAGAGAGAATTCAAGGAAGGAACAGAGGACAAACACCATAATGAACCCATGGAGAATTCAAGAAGACCAAAATACAGGGAAGTCAGGTCGGGGTCGCTGATTTATAACCCCCCAAATCACAAACACTACTGAATTCATGACATACAGACAGGGAAGGACCCAATTCACAGAATGATGAGAAGATATGGGAAGTACTCGGCTTGCCTGGGTCACTATACTTGGATCCTTCGCAAAACCAAATAAAGGACTGGATTTTTCATCATCCAAATGTCTCCATGCTGCGTCGAGCCTGATACACACTCGACCCATCTGATCTAGATCTTTCATCTTCCTGCTACCCATGAGTTCGATTGAGTGGGTGAATTTACCATCCCTTGCCTTGATGAAGTAGGCGTACCATTTCCTGTTAGCACGATTTATCACCTATCGTTCCTTAACTCCTTCCAGTTGCTTTCTTCACGTGCCAGATCACATGTAGGTTCTACATTTTCCACCTGAAATACCCAGAGCGCGGTGGGTCCTGGTCATATTGGAAGCGACGATCATTGG
>SNQJ01S0048908.1:47427-70372 GCA_010110895.2 Picea sitchensis | reverse complement strand
AAGATATTCAATGTGTTCAAGTGTAATTAAATGAGAGAGCCTTGCCTCTTATTTATACTTTCATGTAGCATCCCACTTTCCTTATTTTAGGGAGTTCTCCATTAAATTTATTATTTAAATAATTTCTTTTTCAAATACTTTGACTTTTTGGGGCTTCTAGATGACTCATGAGGGTCCTCCAACTTCACATGGCCATAACTCTCTAACCGTGAGGAGTTATGTGGTGTTCCATATAGAACCAGAAATGGCATGACATGTACTACCCATATAGAATAGTCTTACCTACAAATATATCAAAATTCATACAATTATACATCAAACAAACTTGGTTCCATTACCCAAACCTTGTTCTACAGGAATTCGGTACCGAACTTTCTTCAAGGGTTGACATCAATGAAAACCAACCCAATTAATAAAAAATATCCTCCTTTGGCATTGATGGAAACACTTTGATGCAATATTGAAATCATATCACTCATGCTCGCCCCAGAACCATGCCTTTTTCCTTTGCATCTATATGATCAACTCTCCCCCTAGAACCATGCCTCTATCTTATGCATCTGATAAATCTCTCCCCCTTTGTCATCAATGGCAAAGGTATCTTTCCATCCGAGGATGCTCCCCCTAAATGAATCGTCTGATATTCCAACCTGAACTGTCCTCTTTATGGTGCTTCCTCATGTACATCTAAGAAATATAAGATAATCATTCATTTTGGAGTAGAAATAACTCTGAGTCTCTAGCAAAGATACTCAAAAGCTTCCTGTGGAAGCAGTTTTGTAAAGATGTCTACCACTTGTTCTTTTGTGCCCACATATTCAACTCTAATGTTCTTTTCTGCAACCTATTCCTGTAGAAAGTGATACTTGATTGGAATGTGCTTCTTCTTGGAGTGAATCACCAGTTTCTTTGAGATACTAATGACTCTTGTATTATCATAATAGATTGGAATGGGCTCATCATACTCAATTTGTATAATTTTCATAGTTAGTTTCATCCATAGAACCTATGTACAACATGTTGTTGTTGCAATATACTCTGCCTTGACTGTAGATAAAGATATTTATGATTGTTTATTGCTTAGACATGATACTAAACACTTACCCAAGTAGAACGTTTCTCCACTAGTGCTTCGTTGGTCATCAATACAACCTGCTCAATATGCATATGTGTAGGAAATAAGTGATAGATCCTTTCATTTTGGATACCATAATCCAAAATCTTTTGTTCCTTTGAGATATCTGAAAATCCTCTTCACTGCTAATACATGTGATTCCTTTGGTGTTTATGGAAATCGTGCCACTTGTCCAACTTCCTGCATTACATCTAGTCTGAATGTTGTCACATATAGTAGGATACCAATCATTGACCTGGATTGCCTCTGATCTATAGACTTTGAATCATCATCTTTGCTCAACTTGCAACTAGTTTGCATGGAAGTGATAACTGGTTTGCAATCTTCCATTATGAACCTCTTTAGCATTTATCTGATATACTTGGTTTGAGAAATAAAAATTCCTCGGTTTCTTTGATGTATCTGAAGACCCATAATGAATGATAGTTATCCAATTAATGACATTTCAAATTCATTATGCATGTCCTTTGCAAATTTCTGGCTTAACCTGTCATCAATACTTCCAAAAATAATATCATCAACATAAAATTCAATTAATAAAATACTATATTGAGTTACCTTGATGTAGAGGTTGTTGTCTGCACTTCCTTTTATGAATCCTTCCTGCTATAGATATTTATCTAGTCTAGAGTACCATGCTCTAGGAGCCTGTTTTAGACCATGCAAGGCCTTCTTCAATTTGTACACATAATCTGTGTTCTCTGACAACTGAAATCCTTTTGGTTGTTCAAAGTAGTCTTCTTCTTCAAGTTCCCCGTTCATAAAAATTGATTCCACGTCCATCTGAAACACTTTAATATTCTTGGAGCATGCATAAGCTAAGAGAAATCGGATTTCTTCCATTCTGGAAAATGGGGAAAATGTCTCTTCAAATTCAATTCCTTCAACATGTTTGTATCCTTTACATACCAATATAGCTTTGTTCCTTGTAACATGTCCATCTTCATTCAATTTATTTATGAAAACCCACTTTGTGCCAATAACATTCTTATTCTTTGGTCTTGGAACCAGTTCCCAAGTGTCATTCTTCTCTATTTGATCCAATTCTTCATCCATGGCCTTATTCTAGAATTCATCCTTACTGACCTCTTCAAAACTGCTTGGTTCAATCGTAGATAAGAGTGCTAGGTGTGTTTGTTCTGGTGAATGGATTCTTCTTCTAGTCTCAACTCCTGCATCTTTGTTTCCAATAATCCGATCTGAAGGATGATTCTTCTGTACTCGTTTTCTAGGTGTCTTTGGAGGCACTTTCTGAACTTTCTCTTCTACTTCTATTTGATCATCTTCATCTTCCCCTTCTACTTCTTCTTCATCTTCTGCTTCTTCTTCGTAAAATTGTTCCATTGATTCATTTTATTCTTCCTTTAATTCTCATCCACCTGTTTCATCAATTGTTACATTGATGTTTTCCACAACTTTGTTCAATCTCAGATTGTAACACTTGTATGCTTTCCTTGTACTTGAGTAACCAACAAGTACTCATTTTTCCATACAAGAATCAAACTTTCCTATTCTTCCATCTTCTCTTTTGATGTAGCATTTGCTTCCAAATACTCTGAAGTGTTTCACATTTTCTAGTCTTCCTTTCCATAGCTCGTAGGGAGTTTTGTCATTGTTGTTTCTAAGCACTACTTTGTTGTTTCTATCAATTTTGAATCCATTATCATTGTTCGAGCCATTTCATGTATTGTCTTGTTCTTTCTTTCAACAAATCCATTCTATTGAGGTCTCCTAGCAACAGATAATTGTGTTTTTATTATATTCCTGTTTCAGTAGTCCATAGATTCCTTTGAAGTGAAATATCCTCCATTATCATATCTCAAACATTTGATTTTTGAATCCATTTCATTTTCAACCATTTCTTTGTAGACTTTGAAGTTTTCAAAATCTTTTGACTTATTCCTGAGAAAGCAAACTGTCGTCATTTTCGTATAATCATCAACTAATAACATAAAGTATTTCTCATCTTTTAAACCCTTTGTTGTAGTTGGTCCAACTAGATCAGTATGCACAATTTCCAGTGGTCTTGTCATTGAGTATTCCTTTGATTTGAACTTGGTATTTGTTTGCTTTCCTTGTTGACAATGCTTGCATAAAGTGTTGGTTGGTTTCGTGATCTGGGGCATTTGTCTAACTGCTTCATTTTTTCTGAATTTGACAAGGTTATCAAAGTGTATGTGATCGTTTCTTCTGTGCCATAGCCAACTTTCATCTTCCTTTCCTAGACAACACTTTTCATTTCCAATTTCAATTAATACATATATGTTGCTTGAAGTTCTTGCAGTTGTTGCAATCAATTTTTCTGAACCTTCTTTTCTTATCTCTCACTTTTGTGAATCGAAAGTAATTTTATGACCTTGGTCACACATTTTACTTACACTTAGAATATTATGTTTCATATCTTCTACTAGTAGAACATTTTATGCCTTGGTATTCTTGTTTCCAATTCTGACTATGCATTTTCCAATGATTTTAGCTGAATCATCATTTATGAAGGAGATTGATCCATCTCTTTCCTTTCTTAATGTAAGAAACCTGTCTTTATCACGTGTCATGTGTTTTGAACATCCACTTTCAACATACCAACCATGTTTCTTCTACTTAGCTTGTAGAGCGAGTGTGCATTCTTCATTGCTATACTAATTATGCTTTCTTATCCATGTTCTCTTCTGATGTTCATGTATGTGATTGTTGTAGTTTTGTTGTGGTTCTCTAGGAGGAGCTGTCATTCTACAATTTTTGGCCATGTGTCCAAAGTTGTTGCACTTGTATCATTCCACTTCAGTGTTCAATGATTCAAACATGTTGTAGCTTCTTCTATGTGTTTCAATAGACCTTCTTGGATAACCATTTTGTGTATGACTTTCACAGCTGTTTATGTTCCTCCTATTAGCTCTACAATTTACAGCTTTATGTCCAAAATTATTGCATGCATAACATAAACCAAAAAAGATTTTTGGATAACTGGGATTTGAAGATCTTATAAAAGGAGTTACTTTTATGAATCCTTCTTCTTCCTAAGGTTTATCTATTTCTGTCGGTTGTTGATTCTGAAATATGAATCTTCTCAATGGAGGAGAGTCCTTGTAATATTCCTTGTAGGTATTCCTATCCTCTTTGATTGTTTCTGCATATATTTTTGGATATGTTTCTTGTTCTGTTGTTTTATAGCTTGATCCATTTTATTTCTAACTGTATCCAAGTCTAGACTTGTCATGATGAGGCTTTTGACTGTTGATAATGTCATCCAAAACTTTTGAGTTGTTCTGCATATTTTTATTTTGAAGATCCTTTCTCAATGTGACAATCTATGCTTCCAAATTTCCAATGATCTTATCTCTTTCTTCTAGTTTTTCTTGGAGTGCATCTTCAATTATTTTATCTTCTTCTATTTGAACCTTCAATTTCATGATCATTTGTTCTAGTTCCTGATTGTCTTCTTTCTTGTCTAGTTCTTCTTGTAGCTTCTTGATTTTATTATTTTCTCTTCTTATAACTTCTATGGCACTTACCAACTTGTCCGATAACAAAATTGGCAACCATATTGGGGATCGACTTCTTTTGGTTTTTTCTTCTTATTTTCTTTTAGCCTACCTTCTTTTGATCAATTTCATTCTCTAAGTCTGTGGGTGATCCATCTTGACTCCCTCGTTCTGAAATTTCATTGAGAAACTTTTTCATTCTTCCAAATTTTCCTCATATTCATACATCGTCGCACTGTGTCTTATTTTCATCGTGCGACAATTTGTCATCGTCGCACTCTTCTTGTGTGAAATAAGGGGACGATGTCACACTATGTCTTAATTTCATCCTGCGACGATCCTACATCGTCGCACTATACCTTTCTACATCCTGCAATGATTCCTGTATGAATTGTTGGAGTGACAATCAATTTTCTTTTCTTTGCCCAGATTTGTCTTTACTTCTTGGGATGAACTTTTAGCTTTGGTGAATGATTGATTTGCATATTTTAAGCCTGAATTTGATTGATTTTCAATAATTGAGAGTCTTCTTCATAAGCTTTGTAAATTTTATTTTTTACTTCTTATTGCAAGGGTATAATCTCAAGGCTTTGTTCCTGAGTGCTTGCTTGATAAGTTGTTCTTGATTTCTTTCGAGTTTTGGATTGATTTTAAGTTTTGATTGTTGTTGATTAACAAACAATTTTTGTTTGCAATAAACAAATAGTTTTCTTATCTTTTCATTTTTTGCTTGCAATATGAATTTGACTTGGGAAATAGTGTTCAGAGTGCATTGATCTTCTTGGACCATTCTTTATTTTTGGATTATGTCTCTATTTTGATTTGAAAAGGAAACGATTGAAGTTTATTCTTATTTTTAGTCTTCGTAAGAAATCTTTTGCATTCAAATATTTGTCAAAAAGAGAAAATTGGAAGATTTAGTAGTTTTGATTGTTTGGAATCCATATCATTCAAAGATTGAGGAATTGTTCTTTGTAATTTTTGTATTCTGGAAAGAGAAACCTTCTCCCTATTGTAATTATAGTTCATCGAATGAAACGATTGCTTATCATATTTTTTTCATTTTATTGGGTCAAGGTCAAATACATCATCAGTTTCATTTTCGTTTCCCTTTTGAGTAAGCGACAACCTTTAAAATATAGCGTAATTTTAAAATCTATTAGAAACTTTCGTTTTCTAGAAATTTTATACACCAACATTAGTTAGGATAACGCTTTGGAATAGGTTGTGAGGAACACTCTCCAAAGCATTAAAACACACAATAGTATCTTGTGATAGGGAAAGTTCAAATCCACTTTCTACATTTTGTCTTGGGAAGCCCTTCTAACACAAGGGTCAATCACGAGGTCGCATTAGGGCCGACAGAGTTACTCACCCTACTTTGTTGGTCTTAGTGTAGAGATTGCACATATTATTGGGGGTCACTTGAGAAAAAAATCTTATGGGGACCTTCTCGATTTGATTTCAGACTTAGATACCCTGACCTTACGCGTGGATCGGATTGTCGACTAATTCCCTAGGCATCATTGTCGTAATTTGCAACCTTAGTGGCATATCTCTTTAGAGTCTTTTACACGAGGTGACTGTCAAGGGGCAAGTCTTCACGACACTTGGAATCGACGTTGGCCAAACTCACTCGGGCTCCTTGGCGGATATACCCACGATTATGTATGGGAGCTTGCACTAGGGTGTAAGTCCGTTAAGTAGGTCTTCAATGTAAATTTACCACTCGCTTTATCCCAACCCCTTCTTGTCTTGATTTTGCGACGTTGGATTTCATCACCAACTAGTGAGTTCAAAATAAGAAGGTTTGTTTGTGTTTTTCATATCTAGATTTTATTAGTGAGTGTTGTTTGTTTCTCTAGTTGGCCATAGATTTCTTTCATTCTTTATTTGGTGCTGCCAACATTGGCCCTCGTTGTTTACATAGGATGCAAGGGTTACCTCTAGAAGACCCGGAAGAATACACTCCTTTGCTTCCTAACTCACCAGAGGGTTCTCCTGAAGGAGTAGTCAATAATGACGTAGCCTCCAAGATTAGAAGTTCTACTCCATTGGAGGAATCAATACTTCTTGTAAATTCGTTATTGAGTGTTGTACAAGATCCACTTTTTCTCTGGATAAATTCATCAGGAGACATTGTTGCTGAAGATTATACTAGAATACCTACTGGACCTTACGTAGAGTTTGGTGTAGACGATCCACCCTTCCAGAGTGAGTCATTTAGAACTCTAGTTCAAACTGCTGAAAATTTTAATCCTAGCTTTGTCCCTGCCTTTTCTCTTTGGAGGACCTCTTCGAGACACAATATTTTTGATAAACTAGGAATGAGTCATGTACGCCTAAGGACCTCTAATCAACCTATGGCATCACATATGCCTATGACTTCCATTTCTTACATAATACCTTTGGATCATTTTACTGGCACGACCAATAATGTTGTCATGGTTTCAGACCAACTGTTGGTTGGTTCTCATACAAATATTCCTCTCCAACTCGCTAGCTCTACCATGCTCCCACAAGTTACACATGTTTCTGCCAGAGGTCCGGTAATCACTCAAGATCCTATTGGAACGCCACTTTCACTTAGATCAAATTCATCACTTCCACCTTTGTATAACACTCTGAATACTTCTATTGCTAATCCTGCCCAGAGTCCATCCGGAGGGCCTAATTTTTTTTTTCCTCCTGGGTATAATGTTGCTAGTAGTTTTGTTTCTATTCCTACCCGGGTTCTCTCTGAGGGGTCTAGTGTTCATCCTCCACCTCCAACTGGAGGATCTAATCGTCCTAGACCAAGTAGCTCCAATCAAGTTGGAGGCACAAGTAATTATGTCTCTTCTGGTTTTCAAATTCCTATTGGAGGCCAACCTCAAGTTGGGGTCCAACCTCAATTTGGGGGGAAACCTCAAGTTACGGGGAAGCCTCAAGTTGGGGGGAAACCCTAAGTTGGGAGGCAACCTCAATTTGGGGGTCATAACCTAGTGTACGAGCAATATATCCCTGGATCAGGGATGATTTTAAGGATGGAATTTTATTTTAAAATGTAGAAACCTTGGCAAATATTACTAATCCTTCATATGTCACCTATAAATGTTTGGCGATATTTTTTTAAAAATATTCAAATTTGTAAGTATTTTATATAGTTTTTATAAAATTTTGGCAATTTTTAAGGTAAAATAATTTTATCCTATATAATTTGGGCGAATTATTTTTAAAATAGCGAATCTCATTTTTGGAAAAACCATGGAAAATTAGCCCATGAGCGAAATTTAGCCCCTAAAATCATCTATGCCCTGGATTACAATCTCAACCTTGGAATTTTCCTTTCCAAGGAAATCAACAACTGCCCAGGGGGAAAACTCCTCAAGTTAATTATTTTGTACAACCTAATCCCTGGAAACCATATCCAGGCTCTATGAATCCTACCTGGGGTAAATATTTGCAGTCTAATGCTCCTTTCCAAGGAAGCATACCCAATCAACCAACTCATATTGGATATTTGACTCAAAACCCTCCACCACCGAATTTGACAGAACCCTCTAACTATCTACAGAGTGCTTATGGTCCTACTAGTATACCTATAGGACTACCTCCTCAAAATTACCAGTTTCCTCAAGTGAAAAAATAGTTGTCATTTCTTGCTACTTTGGATTTACCAGATTTATCTAGGATTTTGAATTATCCTATCTTGCATTCTCCTTATTGACTAGTCATACCTCCCAAGTTACCATCAAACATTCCTAAGTTTGATGGTCGATCAGGGGAAGACCCAAATAATCACATCATGGCTTTCCATCTTTGGTGTTCATCCAACTCTTTGATGGACGACTCCATTATATTATGTCTTTTCCAACGAACTCTTACGGGTTCGGCAACCAAATGGTATATCAAATTTCCATGAGGATTCTTCAATGATTTCAACACCTTATCTATGGATTTCTTAACGCATTACCAGTTACCGATACAATATGAGACAGGAACCATAATTATGAGTTCATTTAAACAATCCTATTCTACTCACATTTCCGATCATATTCATGAGTGGAGGAGGAGAAGACGCTTAATCAAAGTTCCCCTTCCTGACCAACTATTTCCTTAGTGTTTTACAAAATCACTCATCGGTCCTATATCCTGATATGTCTCCATGGGTGGTGTCGTCACTAAAGAGAGGGAGATTAGCCATGCTTAATACTTGGATCTTGTTTATTCACAAACATGCACACTATATGACTTGATCCCTGATGCTCCTCGCCCGTCTACAAATCCAACCCCAACACCTCCAGTAGCTTCTCATGTTGTTGATTGTGTGATTGGAACTTTTCATGTCGAGACTCATTCTAAACAAGCCAGACATTCCAATCCCAAATCTACCTCTGCTAACGTACAAAATACTCCTCCTACGACTCCTTCTCCTAGTAAAACCTTCGAGGTTAACACTGTTAAATATACAGCTACCAGTAAAAATAAAAATAAAAATAAAGGGAAGGGTAAGAATAAAGAGGATAAAAATAATAATCAACAATCCAATAAACCCAAGACTCGGGATTTTGATGATAAAGAAAAACGAAAATGTAACGTCCCTGGTCATCAACCCACTTGTCGGGAAACACTACTTCGCAGAAACATTCTCATACTTAAATATATAAAATGCATTATTTATAAAGAATAAGCATTAAATCAAATTAAGACATTTGACATGGATTTATTGTTGTCATACAGACTTAAATAGAATTAACGACAATTCAAACTAGCAACGAAATACATGATAATATTACAAGTATCACAGAACATGCATTTTAATTAAGTACATAATTAAAACACATAATGATACATATATTTGAAACTGTAATACACCACCAACTGCATGCAGACCTTCCATGAACCTCCCAGCCTTATATCGCACTTCTCATCACTCTCAACAGTAGGTCACCCCCGAGCTAGGACTAAGCTCCACCAAGAAAGGGAATCCTAGGCTAGGCAAGGTCAACGGAAGACAAACTGTTTATGAGGAAGGATTCTCTCCCAGGAGCCACTTATGCCCACTACTCACAGACTCTCATTCCCCACATGCTTGTCCTAGCCCAGGAGTATACACCTTCACTGTCACCAAGATAGTCCTTCGGCTGCTAAACTTCCCTTGCCTTGGGCTTCAGCAACAGACTAGACCAGAATTCTCCATGATTTGTGGAAGCTACATGACTCCTTCCAGTAGTTATCGCTTCCTCCATGCACTCTCTCACTTGGAGAGAGTCTCTCACATGCCTGACAACCTGCTTCTTCAACCATAACCACCTCTCTCACCTAGAGACAGTGTTGCCAAAGGCCTGACGGCCTACTTCTTCAGCTCTGTTCTAGGATAAGGAGGACAACAAGGCTCAGCAAGGAATGGATGATAGTAGCTAATCACACTCAGCTAAGGGACTGCATGGCCACAACAACCCACAGTTATAACACACACACGACATATACAATTGCTTAGGTTTCATAGAGGACACGAGTTGGCTTCAGAGGTGCGTGACTATGCAGAGGTCCAGTGTAGAGACAAAATGGTTATCGGGAAGGATTCCAGTGAACTCAGGAAGAGTATGGAAGGTTCACAGAATGACTCGGGTGACAGATTTCGGGTCTTAGGTGTGTGTGTAAACATTGCAAAGGATGAATACAGAGGCCACGGAATTCACAGGAATACACCAGTTGACTTCTAGTTCTAGTTTTAAGGATTGTGTGACAGGAAAATTAAGCAAAGGTCATTCACGGAATCCTATAGTTCATACAGTCGACAACAGATTGGAGGATCAACCCCCATCCTGGCTCAATTATTAGGTTAAATTGCATGTGCCTGGGCCAACACATGTCGCCCATGAATCTGCATGCACTCCATCAAGTATGTGTTCCCTTTTTCACACATTGAGGCTGCATCTATTGCCTCTCCCAGGACTTAGGATAAAAACATACCTTTCACACCACTTTGGAATAATAATAAATCATTATTCCTAAGGACTTAAGCCCTCAAGATTATCCCCTCTTCCTACCTCTCAGCCCCCTCTCCCTTACCCATACTATAAAAACTTAGTCCCCCATCACTCTTTCTTCGTGGTCGGTCAACACACAACAATGTTTATATATTATATTAATTATCTTCATAATTACATATACAAAATCAGGCTCCTGGCCTTAACACTTATGCTTTCTGGTCTAATAAACACATAAGCCCACCAGATTATCAATACTCGGCTCACCAGCCTACAAAACATGATTACAATTCATAATATAATTGGGGCACTACCTAGGGATATTACAATCCCCTCCCCTTATTTTTTCACTGTCCTTAGTGCAACTCTTTACACAACATCAACAAGATTTTAAAAATCTTAAAAAATATGTGGGTATTCTGCCCGCATAGCATCCTCATGCTCCCATGTCGCATCCTCAGGACCGTACTAGGTCCACTGGACCTTTACAAGCTCTATGGATTGATTCCAAAGTTGTTTTCTTTTCCAGTCCAATATGCGCACAGGATGCACTTGCAAGACACCTTCTTGCTCCACCTGAATCACATTCCAATCGATAACATGATTAGCATCAGGTATATATTTCTTAAGCAATGAAACATGAAATACGTTATGTACAGTCATGGATGCAGGTAATGCAAGCATATATGCAACTGGCCCAATCCTTTCTAGTATTTCAAATGGCCCACAAAATATGGATTCCAACTTGGTGCAGTTTCCCAACTTCAGGGAACTTCTATTGGCTTTTACTTTTAGGAAAACATGGTCACCCACTTTAAACTCTCTATGAGTTCTATTTTTATCAGCATAATTTTTCTGCCTGTCTTGGGAAACTTTCAAATTCTGCTTAATTTTTAGCATATGTTCTTCCATTCCCTTGAGCAACTCTGGCCCAAATACTACCCTATCAGCTGGATTATCCCAGCTCACTGGAGTATTTCACTTTCCAGCATAAAGTGCTTCAAATGGGCTCATCTTCAACGATGCTTAATACCCATTGTTGTAGGTGAATTCTACCAAGTGTAGGTAGTCTTCCCATTTAGATGGTTTGTCCATCACATACATCCTTAGCATGTCTTCTATTACTCTGTTAACCCTCTCTATCTACCCATCAGACTCAGGATGATAGGCTATGTTGAAGTTCAGATTCACTCTGAACCCCTTGAATAACCCTTTCCAAAAATTTGAGGTAAAATTTGGGTCTCTGTCAGACACAATTGTCTTGGGAATTCCATGCAATCGTGCCACTTCCTTCATAAAAATATCAACAACATTCATTGCCTTGTGAGTAGTCTTTAGTGGAATAAAATGGGCAACTTTCGTAAGCTTGTCCACTACCACCATGATTAAATCATGCTGCTTTCCGGTTCTAGGCAATCCCGTGATGAAATCCATTGTCACCACTTTCCACTTCCACTCAGGAATGGATAAAGGTTGCAACAAACCTACTGGGTGTCTATGCTCATCTTTAACCTTTTGGCACTCCATACATCTAGCGATGTATTCTGCAATCTCTTTCTTCATACTTGGCCAAATGTAATGGCTCTTGACTGCTGCCACAGTTTTATGATATCCAGGGTGCCCTGCATAAAGCACATTATGCATTTCATGCAAAATCGCAAGTTTCAAATCCTAGACATTAGGTACATAAATTTTGTTCTTGTACAGAAGTATTCCATCAATTTCCAATTTATAAATCTCCACTTTCTGTGGCATCTTACCTTGTTGTAGCTTTGATACCAAATCCTTGTACTGCAAATTTGTATTTGCAGCCTCCAAAATTCTACTTTTAATATCAATTCGGTACATGCTAATGGTTGTAGCATGTAATTCATGCACTCTCTTGCTGAGTGCATCAACCACTTTATTTTCCTTCCCTTTTATATGCTTGATATCAAAATCGTACTCACAGAGAAACTCCAGCCACCTACTTTGTCTAGCATTCAAGGTTGTCTAATCAAACAAGTACTTCAAACCGTTATGTTCTGTTCTTAGTTTGAACCTCCTTCCCATGAGGTAATGTCTCCATTTATTTAGAACCTGTACTATGGCTGCCAACTCCAAATCATGAGTTGCATAGTTCTTTCCATGCTCTTTCAACTTTATGGATTCATAACAGATTAAGAATCCATTCTAACTGAGGACTCCTCCCATTCCTTCTTTACATGCATCTGTGCACACCATGAATATTCATTTGGATCTACGATCCTCAGGATTGGAGCACTGGTTAATAGTTGCTTCAATTGTTGGAAGCTTCTCTCACGATCATCTGTCCACTGAAACTTCTTCTCCTTCCTTTGCAAGGAAGTGATAGGGTGCGCTATCCTCAAGAACCCTGTGATAAAACTTATGTAATAACTAGCTAGACCCATAAAGGATCTGACTTATGTCACATTATTTGGTGCTAACCATTCTCTGATGGCCTCAATCTTCTCAGGATCTACAAATATCCCTTCCTTCGAAATAATATGCCCCAAGTAATGGATCTACTCCTAATAAAATGATCACTTGCTCAACTTGGAATACAGTTGGTGCTCTCTTAGCACCTGAACACCATCCTAAGATGTTGTCCATACTCTTCCTCTGACTTGGAATACACCAGAATGCCATCCAGGAAGACTATGATGTACTTGTCTAGATAGTCCCTGAATAGACCATTCATCAGGCACATAAAAACAACGGGTGTGTCTGACAACCCAAACGGCACCACTGTGAACTCGTAATGACCATACCTTGTTCTAAAGGCAGTCTTTTTGATGTCTTCATCCTTTATCCTTACCTGGTGATATCCTGAACTAAGTTCTATCTTCAAAAATATCTTCACATCCTTCAACTGATCGAAGAGGTCATCAATCCTCGGCAGAGGATATTTGTTCTTTACAATTACTTTGTTCAATTGTCTAAAATCGATACACAATCTCAGTGTCCCATCCTTCTTCTTCATGAAAAGGATCGGGGCACCCCAAGGTGACACACTTGGGTGTATATACCCCTTCTTCAGAATCTCTTCAAGATACAGCTATAGTTCTTTCAACTCCGACGTACACATTATGTAAGGATTTTTCGACACTGAAGTTGCTCCAGGAATCAAGTTTACAGAGAAGTCAATATCTATTTTCGGAGGTAGTCCGAGTACCTCCTGAAATACATCTTCAAACTCCTTTAGTATCGCATGATCTCCAATCTTTTAGATATCATCCTTAGATGCTTCCTCCACATGGGCTGCAAATAATTGACAACCTTTTTTGTTCAGCTACATTGATGAAATTTCTCTGATAGCAACAACTCTGGGAATTCCTTGGACTGTTCTTCGATTCTCTTCATCATCCAGGAAAGTGAATGCCTTATTACGATAGTCCAATATGGAATGGTGCTGGTCCAACTAGTCTATCCCATTAGACAATCATAAGAACCTAAAGGAAGAACATTCAATTCAGCCTTTGTGCTCAGTCCATTCATGTCCACAGGACAGGACTTAACCAACTCAGTGAACTTCATCTTGGTTCCTGTATCCAACTGCACTAACCAAGACTTTTCATGTTTGCTTTTCGACAAATTAAAGCTTTCCACCGCTCTAGGATCTATATAACTATGTCTAGCCCCTGAATCAATTAAAATAGTAAATGGTTGGTTGTTAATCATACCTTCCACTTCAATCATGTGTGATTGATATCCATCTTGCTTGTTGTCCAGGGTTGCGTAGATACTTGGCGTTCTACTACCCATGTCCTCCATTGTTTCATCCTGCTGTACATTGTGGACAACTCTCACTTTATCATTTTTGTGGGGGCAATCTCTGTACCTATGGTTTTCTTTGCAACCCCAACATTCCATAGGTGGCGGTCTTGGGATTTGCCCACCTACTTCAACCTTCCTGGACTCTGTAAAAGAAGGTTGTCCTTGAGGACTGTTTCTAAAAAAGGGTGGCTTAGTTCCCTTCTTCCTCTGATCCATCTTGAATTTCTTCTTGTCTTCCCAAACCTTCCGGAAAGTAGGCTTCTCTCCTTGCTTCTCATATAAGAATTTCACTCTTCTTATCATTTTTTCCATAGTTTTTGGGTCATCATATTGAATCTTGTCCCTAATGGAAGGTGGCAGTCCACTCAGATAACTTTGAATCTTGACAGTCTCATCCTTGATGAAAGGAACAAACTTTAGTAATTCCAAAAACCTTCATTTGTATTCATCAATGGTCATGCTGCCCAACTTGAGTTCAAAGAATTATTTCATCTTTCTGTCATAGTATCTTTTAGTCAAGTATTTCTTCTCGAAATATATCTTGAATTATTTCCAAGTGATATCTTTCTCTCTAATGTGTTGCACCTGCACAAGTTGATCCCTCCACATGGATGCCTTTCCCTTTAGTTGATACATTGCAATTCTTCCTTCTGCATGAGAGGAATAATTATGTAGTTGGAAATATTTCCTCATGCCAAGAAACCATGTCTCAACATTTTCCTCCTTCTTATGTTCTCCATCAAACATTGGAGGCTTAATCTTGTTCATTTTTCCCTTCAGTTCATCCACTCCATATCTCCTATGTTTTCTGGTAGGAGATGAGCTTGAACTACTGTGTTCCCTCCTCTTGGAGCGACCTTGGGAGTGATGATGGTGTTTACCAACACTCCTTGATCTTCTTCCCTCAGAAGTCGGGTGACTCCCAGTTTTTCTCGAGTCTCTCTCTTGGTCCAACTTATTTCTATTCTCTCCATACTCTTCATCAACTTTAAGTTGAATTCACCTTGTTTATCCTGTGCTTTCCTAAGCTTTTTTCTATCTGTTCAGTGAGTTTGGGCATCTTTCTGCAATTTTTCAATGATCTTCATCATATGCCCTTCCTTATCTATCTCTTCTCCATGCCCATTGGAGTTTGACCCTTCAAATCCCAAATGAACATCCATCCCTTTAGCTTCGTTCTCTGAACTGGAAGAATTATGTGTCTCTTCCATTTATTTTACACTCAGTGGAAATTCTACTCGGTTCTAGCACTCGCTAAACTTCTACAAACACAATGTGCAGACAACCGAAATTTTTCAGGCCATTATTCCTTAACAAATCCCACAACATTCATAAACAAATATGAATTAAGAAAACGTTCAAATTTCATGAATTTTTCGAGCTTTGCTTGGCTCTGTAACAATCCTTCGGGCTCTAGCCCCTTCTCTCTTAATCCCCAACCCATGTGATCGCGGATCGTCACCACTCTCTTAGAAAAAAGGGCGCTTCACGACTTCGTGTTTCGGGAGGTTTCAAAACACTTCACAACAACTTCCTAAATTCCAGACTAATGAACTCACGACGTAGGGCAGATCAACCGTCCACGTCTACCCAACATCCAATGGTTGACACTCGCTATGGAACCTCAGGCGTCTAAGTTCTGGTACTTTGGGACTTCAGAAGATTTCACATCCGCACACCCCAAACACTTCCATGTCACCTTAGGTGACATCATAACCTTACATCACTTAACGTTTTCCCAATTTTGGGGGCATGCAACAGTGGTTTTGGAGTAACCCACCCTTCATTCCGCAATTCTCCTAACGCTGACACATAACCCCTCAGTGAAACCATGGTTTGGATTGTGGGACCGCCTTGGATAATTATCTTCCATGCAACTTGGGTCCCCGTAATGTCTTCTGTCCATTTATCTTGATGTATCATGATCAACATTGTTGTAGGTTCTCTAACCCTTAACTACGTTATGTAAACTCGAGCCCCGCTAACCCTGCTCACACAGGATGCCACATGGTGGAATACTAGTGACATCATCTGACCCCACCACGTCTGCTCTTTCTCTTCAGAAATTCAGACTTCGAGAGTTTGTGCACAACACATCCCACTTCTCCTGGCAGTTGAACTCCCGAAATTACAATCTACTCTTCTACTTGATCCAACAGTCAAGCTCTTTTCTCTATATCTATGGTGTAGATCTCCCTCAGGACTTCAGGGTTTCGGGTTTCGAGCATTTATGCCTCCACGAACCCCGCTTCTCCCGATTTCCAAACTCCGAAGGGCTTTTAGGATAACCCTCCTATACCTTCTCCAGATCTGAAGGTCATACTGAATTTCCCTTCTGTCCGAACAGATCATATGGCTCCAACACCCCAAGTGTTGAGCACTCTCTCTCTGTGGTCAAATACCACGCTGGTTGTGGTTTTATTCTACTGCTACTCCTCCTGAGATTCGTAACACAATCAATGTAACCCCTTGGCACTTAGAAACAATCTAAGGTTCGAAATTGGTTCCTCAGAACACCATTTCCACTCAAAACCTTGGGTCCAAAGAGCACTTATCTGGCCCATCCAGGCTCAGCATTGAAAACATGGTTCTGATACCATACTGTAATGTCCCCAGCCATCAACCCACTTGTCGGGAAATGCTGCTTCGCAGAAACATTCTCATACTTAAATATATAACATGCATTATTTATAAAGAATAAGCATTAAATTAAATTAAGACATTTGTCATAGATTTACTGCTATCATAAAAACTTAAACATAATTAACAACAATTCAAACTAGCAGCGGAATACATGATAATATTACAAGTCTCACAAAACATGCATTTTAATTAAGTACAGAATTAAAACACATAATGATACTTATCTTTGAAACTGTAATACACCACCAAATGCGTGTAGACCTTCCACGAACCTCCCAGCCTTAGACCACGTTTCTCATCACTCTTAGCAGTAGGTCACCCCATAGCTAGGACTAAGCTCCACCGAGCAAGGGAATCCTAGGCTAGGCAAGGTCAACGAAAGACACACAGTTTATGAGGAAGGATTCTCTCCCAGGAGCCACTTATGCCCACTAATTACAGACTCTCATTCCCACATGCCTTTCCCACCTCAAGAGTATACACATTCACTGTCACCAAGACATTCCTTCGGCTTCTAAACCTCCCTTGCCTTGGGCTTCAGCAACAGACCGGATCAGAATTCTCTTAGCTCTGTAGAAGCTACAGGACTCCTTCCAGAAGTTCTCACTTCCTCCGCGCACTCTCTCACCTGGAGAGATTCACTCACAGGCCTGACAACCTGCTTCTTCAACCACAACCACCTCTTTCACTTGGAGAGAGTGTTGCACACAGGCCTGACAGCCTGCTTCTTCAGCTCCATTCCAACACAAGGAGGACAACAAGGCTCAACAAGGAACAAATTACGGTAGCCAATCACACACAGCTAAGGGACCGCGTGGCCACAACAACCCATAGTTATAACACACATGGCATAGACAATTTCTGAAGTTTCACAGAAGAAACGGGTCGGCTTCAGAGGTGCATGGCTATGTAGAGGTCCAGTGTAGAGACAAAACGGTTCTCGGGAAGGATTCCAGTGAACTCGGGTGGAGTATGGAAGGTTCACAGAACGACTCGGGTGACGGATTTTGGGTCTCAGGTGCATGTGTGAACATTGCAAAGGATGAATACAGAGGCCACAGAATTCAAAGGAATACACCAGTCAACTTTCGGTTTTGGTTTTCAGGATTGCGTGACAGGAAAATTAAGCAGAGGTCATTGACGGACTCCTACAGTTCAGACAACTGACGAAAAAATGGAGGACAAACCCCCATCCATGCTCAATTCTTGGGTTAAATTGCATGTGCCTGGGCCGACACATGTCACCCATGAAGTTTCATGCACTCCATGAAGTATGCATTCCCTTTTGCACACGTTGGGGCTGCATGTGTTGCCTCTTCCGGGACTTAGGATAAAAACATACCTTTCACACCACTTTGGAATAATAATAAATTATTATTCCTAAGGACTTAATCCCTCAATATTAGCCCCTCTTCCTACCTCTCATCCCCCTCTCCCTTACCCATACTGTGAAAGATTAGTCTTCCATCACTCTTTCTTCATGGTCGGTCGGCACGCAACGATGATTATATATTATATTAATGATCTGCATAATTACATATACAAAATTAGGCTCCTGGCCTTAACACTTAGGCTCTCTGACCTAATAAACACATAAGCCCACCAGCTTATCAATACTCGGCTCACTAGCCTACAAAACATGATTACAATTCATAAACATGATTACAATTCATAATATAACTGGGGCACTACCGGGGGATATTACAAAAAACCTCATTATCCTTGTCTTATCTATGGTGAGGATCATTATATGAAAGATTTTCCACGACGTGCTGAGGTTACTAATTTTCTACAAGGGACCGAGACACCTCCTACACCCGTCATTTTCTCACAACCTTTTCCTTCTAACAGCAGGCCCAATTGGTCATTCATGACCAACCTTCTCCCTCTACCACATATTATGTACTTATGTGTACTCATGAGTCCAAGAAGAACGAAGTTGCAGTCGCTACTCGTGCCAAAGATTATTCTCCTTTGAAAGATAAAGTTGATGATTCACCACCTCCATTGGTTCAACTTCCTCCATCGAATTCACCTCCAAACGGTCCTCTTCATCTCGAACGACTAAGTCTAGATACATTTATTTACCCTCCTCCTAAAGGCGTTGTTCGTAAGTCGTCATTTAACCCTCATACACGTGTTGCTTAAAACTACAGTATTGTTGATCCAGATTTTATGAGCAGAATGAAATGACTACATATTATTAAAAGATGCTTAACACAAAATAACAGAGATATAGTAAAATTGGTTTTCTATTCAAGAAGGAAATAAGTTGAAACTGTAAAATGCAGTGGAAAACAAGCTTGCTGGAATGGTGGCGGCTTATCTTTGAGAAGAATGTGACGACTATGATCATTCGCAAGAGATGGTTACAATCAGGCTCTAAAGGCCTTTTACAATAAACAGGAATGTCAAAAACCCTAGACATCCAAAAACCTAACCCTAGGAGATGAAGCGCCAAAAGTCATGTGGCCCTCGTTTGGGAAAGTCAATACATCAACTTCCCAAGGTCGTAACTTTTACATACGATCTTTGTTTTAGGCACACGATAACCCATTGGAAAGGTCTAACCAAGAAGAAAAAAATTTGACTGTCCCAAGTTAATGTCTCATACAATTATCTGGGCCCCAAATCCCCAAAAAACATTGTTTAGGGCCTCAAAACGGCCTTGGAAGTTTGGAACCTGAAAATCTGTCGAAAAAACTGCCAAGGTGGAAAAAAAAAATTCAAGCCAGTGGAATAGGTGGGTGGCCACCGATATCCACCTGGATCAATCCTCCCTTCTTAGGAAGCAATTGTCTCCATTGCGTTGAGTTCCCCCATCAGATGATGAAATTTCTGCTGAATTTGGCCCCAGGTGAGCCACTTTCCTTGGTGCAGGAGCAACCTTGCTTTGATGACTCGATAAAGTTGGTTCCTTTGTTTTCGAGTGCCCTTTATCTGTGTGTCCATAATCTAATCATTGGATTCCTATTGCATCCAATCAAGGTTGATCTCGATTGGTATCAATTGCTCTGCTATCTCTGAGGTGTCCAATAATTTTGGGAAATATGGCCGAAGGAGAGCCACGTTGAAGACTGGATGTAGACCAAGGAAGGGAGGAATGTTGAGCTCAAAATCATTGTCACCCACAACCTTGGTGATGGTTTACGACCCATAATGGAGTGGGCGAAGCTTCCGATGGGGCCCTATAAGGAATTCTTTCTGCAAATGCAACCAAACTTTGTTGCCCACCTGAAACTTATGTGGCACCCAATGTTGAGCATGGTGTTGTTTGTACTTGGCATTAGACTTTTGCAGAATATCATGAACCTGTTGGCGGATGTGTTGGATCTACTCAATGAACTAGGTGGATTTTTGAGCTTCTGGTGGAGCAGGAGATGATTCGACTGAGGTGGTCGCCAGGGGTAGTGCAACATCCATGGGGCCCAATGGTTGGAATCCCAACCCTACCTGAAAGGGGTTGTGGCCAGTTGAGCTATGCAGGGCTCGATTGTAGATATGATGGACATAGGGAAGACTTTGATCCCATGTGCGAGGGTGTTTTGAATTGTACATGCGCAAGATATGTATGACCATCCGACTTATGACCTCGGTTTTTCCATCTGCCTGGGGGTGGAAGGCAGTGTATTTGGTGATCTTGGTATATAGCAGTGACCAGAGGCTCGACCAAAATGAGCTGAGGAACCGACTGTCATGGTCTTAGATAATGGTTTGTGGGATCCCAAAATGTACCTATACTCATTCAAAGAAGAGCTTGGCAGTGGCTTCTGCTGTAATGTTCTTCTTGCAGGAGGCTAGAATTTCCATCTTGGAAAAGCAATCAATAACCACAAAAATAGAGTCATTTCCCCTCTTGGTGGACGAGAGGCCCGACATGTAGTCCATTGAGATGGATTCCCATGGCCTGTTAGTAGTAGGCAGAGGGGTGTACAAGCCCTATTTCTTAGTGGTCGGTTTGGAAATAGTGCAGGCGGTGCAGGACCTGATATACTTGCTGACATCTTGTCAAATTTTCATCCAATAGAAATGTTTCTACAACACTGCTACTATCTTTTCGACACCAAATTGTCCTGCCAACCAACTGTAGTGAGCTTCCCAAATCAACTTCACGTGCTCGCTTGATGGAACACAGAGATGGCCTAGACGACACAACAACTCGTCCTTAAGATGGAAATTAGTGACCACTGAGTTGGCACCCAACATTTGGTAGGGGGTGGAGAAGTCAGGGTCTATCTCATAGAGGTGGGGCCATCCAGAGGTCTAGTGACCGCAAAAGCCTAGCACCATGGTGAGTGTCATGACTGGAGGTCGACTGAGGCAGTGAGCAACTCAGTTGGTACTTCCTTTTTTATACTTGATGTTGAGGTGGAACTGTTGTAAGTATGTTGACCACTTCTGATGGCGGTCATTCTGCAATTTGCCTTGGGTCTGCATGAACTGTAGTGGCTTGTGATCCGTGTGGATGACTGTCTCCCTCCCAAGAATGTAATGTCTCCACTGGCAATAGACTTCCACAATGGATTGCATTTCTTTGTCGTAAGTAGGGTACTTACAAACAACATCTGATAGTGTCTCACTATGATATGCCACATGGTGGCCATGTTGAGTGAGGACGACTCCCACAACATAGTCTGAAGCATCTGTCTCGATCTCAAAGGGATGTTGCAGGTATGATAATGAAATTATTAGGGATGAGCACAAACACTTCCTCAATTCATCGAAGTCTTGTTGTTGGGATAGGCCCCACACAAATTTTTCCTTACCGCCACCCCTGGTTACTTGGCCAAGGGCCCATGCGATATGAGAGAAACCCAACATGAACCGGCAATAGAAATTGGCGAGGCCAAAGAAGCTTCAAAGTTTAGTGAGTGTGGTTGGGGTTGGCCAGTCATGGATGACCTGGATCTTGGTTGGATCCACATGCACACCGTGCTAATCAATGATGTAGCCTAAGTAATGAACCTTGTCCATGAAAAAGGAGCATTTTTCCAAGTTTGCATATAGTTTGTGTTGCTGCAAGGTGTGCAGAACCTACTGAATATGCTGCAAGTGTTCCGCCCAAGTCTTGTTGTAGATGAGGATGTCATCTAGATACACCACTACAAAAGTATTGGTGAAAGTTCATAGGATATTGTCCATCATCCTCATAAAAGTTGTTGGAGCATTTGTCAAACCAAAGGGCATGACCAGCCATTCAAAAAGACCTTATTTTGACTTGAAGGCGGTCTTCCATACATCTATCTATTCTATTGGGACCTGGTGGTATCCAGACTTCAGATTAATATTACTAAAGTATTTTCCCCCCATGAGATGATCAAGGAGGTTGTCGATTTGCGGAATCGGGTATCGGTTTCGGACTGTGATTTTATTCAGGGCCCGATAATCAATGCAGAGTCACTAAGTCCCGTCTTTATTCTACACCAACACGATTGGGCTCCCACAAGGAGATGAGTTGGGATGGATGTGCCCCTTGTGGAGCATTTCTTGGATATGCTCTTGATCTCCTCGTTTTCTAACAGAGAGCGGTGGTAGACTAGCACATTGGGTAGCGGTGCACCTGGGGTCATATCAATGGGGTGCTTGACCTGGCAGTGTAGAGGTACCTCGGTAGGAGAGGAGAAGATATCTAAGTATTCTTCCATGACCTTATCCAATTGATTTTGTTGTGTGGAGAGATCGGTCGCGGAGGCCCTGGATGTGGCTGTGATATTTCACTCACTCTGAGAGTGAATCATGAAGAAGACAAATTTCCCGGTCTGAGAGATGACCTTCCTGCATTGCTTGGCAGAGATCAAGGAAATAGCACTAGGAGGGACTGTCTGTTATTTGTGGAGCCTGAAAATCTTCCTGATTCAGAGGTCCTTTCTTTCAACCGTGTTTATACCCCATGAAGTATTTACACCCCAGAAGTATGTACACTCTTCCATGCG
>SNQJ01S0048907.1:66614-89021 GCA_010110895.2 Picea sitchensis | reverse complement strand
TCTCTCGGCAACCTCTCCTTATTGCACAGGTTGGATCTTTCTGGTAATAATTTGACAGGAGAAATCCCACCCGAGTTCGGGCAGCTCAAGGCGCTGGAAATACTTGACCTCGGCTCCAATTATATGCTCGGGGGATCTATTCCAAAATCACTATTTAATTGCACACGACTTCAATGGATCAGCCTTGCACTTAACAGTTTGACAGGGACCATACCAACAGAGTTTGGTCGTCTAGTGGAGTTGGAACACCTGGCCTTGCAAGGGAATGATCTGAGTGGAAGTATTCCAACTTCTCTCGGGAACTGCACATCTCTCCGAGAGTTGTCGATCGGCGACAACAATCTCAGTGGTTCAATCCCTTCCGTTTTGGGTTTGATGAGAAGTTTATCACATCTAGACTTATCCTTAAACTCATTAAGTGGTCAGATGCCTCCAGCTCTCAGCAATTGTACTCAGCTATTGTACATAGACTTTAGCCTCAATGAGTTGAGCGGAACGATTCCAGCCCTCGGCACCCAGCTATTGCAAATTGATATTTATGGGAACAACATCAGTGGAAAAATTCCAGTTCAGATAGGGCTGCTACAGAAGCTAGAGACCTTGGATCTAAGTTTTAACAAATTGGAGAACATTATTCCTCCGGCTCTGGGAAACTGCTCGTCCCTCAAGGCTTTATTTTTGGGGAACAATCGATTGTCTGGGAGCATACCACCTCAGTTGGGTAATTTGAGAGCCCTTACCTACCTATCACTTCATTACCCTAGTTTCTATGTTTTCAATTTTGAGCAGACAGCTGCTTTTCCTTTTGTGGATTCGNATAAGAAAATCAAATATAACAAATCAAATTTATTTATGAAAAAAATAGATAAAAACAATTATAATTAATATTAATATCCAAAATAATTAAATATAAAATTTTAACGTTATTAGGTTTTTTCCTTAATAATAAAATTAATAAAACAACATCACATCAAATATATTTTTAAAAAATAATGGACTTTAAAAAAATTCCATCTCTAAAACTATTTTTAAAAATTAATAGACTTTAAAAGGAATTCCATGAATAAAACTATTTTTAAAAATTAATAGAATTTAAAAAAAAATCGACCTCTAAAACTATCCCATAAAAGAAAAACTATCCAATAATCTTTCTTTTAGATCATTTATATAATTTAAAACTATAAAAAAATATTAGGTTATTAAACTCATTTTAAAATATAAAAGATTAGGTATATGACTAGTATTCAACATCACTCCAAGACTAATGAGAATGTAGTATTTGGATGGAAGAGCATTGATAGTTATTTGAATGAATGAGGATAGTTATTTGAATGAATGAGATCACACCCATACTCCTGGATGTGCTTACAACTATTTACGTGAAGGAACTTGAGGGCACTAAATTGAAGGGAGGTTTTATTTTTTAAGAATAAATGACAGCTCACGATGTTTGGCATTAAGAGTGTTGCAGTTATGATGAACAAATCATAACATGGGTATTAAGATAGGTTTTAGCCTTTGGAATGAGAGGTGTGTTATTGTGTGAAAAAATGGCTTACCTAATAGATAGGATTTCTCCTTGATGTAAGGCTTCAATTGTATTAGATTTGACGCCATTTTTGAGTAGGAAACTCATCCAAGTTCTTATCCAATACTTTTAGATGAAGGCCTCACTGTGAAATGCATAACGCAATATGCTAATATCCTATGTGAAAATGCAAGTTAATCTAACCTAACCCTAGGTAGGAGTAGATTTTAACCACTGCATACAAGATTGGTAATATATTCCTATGGATAACCCATAATAGTTGGAGATTCATTGATCATCGTACGGTTATTGTTCCATGAAAACACACTTCAAAATGTTCACCTTTGACATCTTATTCAAAGAAAGGACTATTCACCTTTGACATCTTATTCAAAGGACTATTGCATTGGCTCGATATTTCACAAATATCGATTCTTCCCAGTTTTGTGAGCTCATAATAAAGGGTTCAATATCTAGGTCAATATTGGAGCATAAATGAATGACACGTTACTCATGGAAAATGGGGTGGCCTCTTATTTCATAACTCTTCCATGAAATCATTATTAATTAAAATGGCCATGTCATTAGAAAACAAGTTTCCCATCGTGAGAGTGGAAATGGAGAAGGAGTTATGGCTTCTATAATTTTCAATCCATCACTATCGGTCTTTGCTAATATATAAAGTCTTTGCTAATATATAAGTTGATGGGTAAAATCATGAAGATGGGTAACACTTCCGTGACAATCGGGTCTTCAAAATTTCTAGCGGCAAATGTTTTCGATCGAAAAAATGTTGCTAGGAATTTTTTTGGCCGAAAATTTGCATGTCAAATTTAATGGCGTCCTCGAAATTCGTGTACAATGTTTTTCGGATGAATTATTTTCCCGTGGTAAACATATTTCAGCCGAAAGACTTTTCGGCCGAAACGTTTATTTTTAACGGATTTCGTTAAAAACTAGGTTTCGGCCGAAAACCTGAAAATGAGAGTGTTTGCAGGAAACTGAAAATTCTCTCCAACTTCATCTTTGGAGGTAGCGAAGTCCTACAAATACTTAGAATTTAGTTTTAGAATTGATACCAACATTTTTAAAATTGAATCTACTTTCATTGGGTATAATTTGTTTTCATTTTCAATGTTTTTATCTAATTTTATTTAATTTTATAAAAATAATCACTACATAATACTTTTTAGGTGAGATTACGATTCGGTGAAATGAAAAATCCATTTCTAAAAATACACAATGGAAAATTATGAAAAATTTATATTCATAATCCTTAAACTGTTCTCTTCAAAAGGGTATTTTTAGATTTTACTTTTAAGTAAAAATTAAGATAAATACATTGTGGAGGAAAATGTGTTTAAAATCTGTAACATTTTTAGATTGGTCAACTTACAAAAATTCTAGAAATTATTATATTCATCCATTAGATTCAAAACTATAGTCATCACAAAATAGAGTCTATGTAGATTGTTGCAGTATATTTCATTTGTCAAAAACAAAAGTTTAATAATGGATACATTGTTGTGGGAATGAATAACTCATTATATTTCTCTTCATTTTTAAGGAACATACTGTCAAACAATTGCCAAATTGATATACCAAATCTCAATAAAAAAAAAAAATTGAAAAATAGTCAATAGAAAGCTAACAAAATTCTTCACAAGTTTTGTTTTTACAGTAAAGTAAAATTCTAAATAAAAAAAATTATTTTGTTTACCGGAAGTTGAAGAACCTGTTAAAATTAAAAAAAAAATTGTCATAAAACAAGAAAAAGTGTTACCCATCTTCATGATTTTATCCTGATGAATATTATAGTTGGGAACCAACTATTATGTGTGGGTTTATTGTTATTTCTTGGTTTGTTAGGTACGATTTCATTATTGACATTCTTTCTCCCAACCTTCACATTGTTAGGAAAACATTCGAGTGTTTTTAATTTGTGATGAATTGGTAGAGGCATTAAACAGTCTTAATTCAGTACCCATTTAAACTCAAGTTAGGGGAGACCAATCTTATGTACCTGTGTCTATGTGAAAGAAATCGCTCATTCTTATTGTAGGAACAATTTTCATGTCTTGTGTGAGATTGTACAGGTCAAACATGGGGTTAGGTGTTGTTAGTGTGACATAGCTAAGTCTCAATGTTGTGATGAATTGTAACATCTCGTTCTTGCGTGCACTGAGCGAACTTATTCTTTGAGGACACTTGCATGAAAGTGATCTGGGTTATTATACTATTGGTTGTTTTGATTATGATTATGAGATATTGTGGATTCGATGATATGTTATTTTGTGGAATTTACATAGACATGTGCTATTGAATGGGTTCTCATGAGTGTGCAGGACTCTGGACATTGAGGATGTTGAGGCATCGATGAAACCCTTGGACTCTGGATCAAGTCAGGGAGTGGACCGTTAGAGTTTGAATGTTGTTGATGTGACATAGATATATATGATTAGATGTTGTGATGATTGATTCTTATTATTGACATGATTTGTTGATGGATGCAGGCTGACGATAGTTTGTCGACTAGACTCACATGTGGAGTAGAGGGGTCACGCACGATAACTAGAGATATTGAGGGAGAGGTGTGGCAAAAACCCTGCCACATCCTACTAGCACTCTCACCCTGACTCGAACTATAGGTTAACGATTACGTAGTTCGATAAGACTCACAATGTTGTGAGGGAAGACTATGATAGTCACTCACGATGATTATAAGGGGCACGTAATAAGGCAACGACCTTATTTTTTAGAGGCCTTTAGTCTCCCACAAGATCACCTAGCAGAGTATTGACTCCAGGGGTTTGACATCTACCAAATTCAGTCAAGAGGTGAGTGGTACCCTTGGGGCATGTAGTGCGTCTTTAAGGGCACGTCGCACAAGAAAAACATAAAGAGACGAGTGGCACCCTTGGAGCACATAGTGCATCTTGAAGGGCACACCGCGCAAGAAAACTGAAAAGAGGTGAGTAGCACCCTTGGAGCACGTAGTGTGTCCTGAAGGGCACGTTGCAATTTTAACTGGTAAGTGAATAAACCCAGCCGACCTTAAAATAAATGATGTGTTAAGTAAAGTTAAAAACAATTTTCCCTTAAAAATGTCGCCTAGACTAGTGAATTTAAAACCTAGGTCTAAGAAAAACTTCTGAACAAAAATAATTAGACATATAACAAGAAGGGGGCAAAGAAATTCAAACTTTAATTATTAAAGTAAAATAAATCATTATAATGAAGGATTAAATTTATAAAAAAGGGTAATGGTTGTTTTATCTATTTTTGCTAATTTAATTTTTAGTTAAAAAGAAAAGAGGGTAAATGGTCGTTTTTATTTACTTTTGCGAAATTAATTTTTAGTTAAAAAGAAAAGAGGTAAATGGTTATTTTATCTACACTTGCTAAACTGATTTTTAGTTAATAGGAAAAACGGGGAAACTTAAAAGAAAAATGAAACTTAAGGAAAAAGGGAAACTTAAAGAAAAAGATAAATGTCTAACTTAGTAAGGAATCTACCCTTTGGGACTTTCTATTTATAAACTCAATTAGTAATTAAGTAAAACGTAATTCATTTAAGAATTGTAAGGGAATATTGGGATATCGAGAAGAATTTTTAGGAATGCTCTTGGTGGGTGAAGAAAATATGAATATTTAATTAATTAATAAAATTGATTTTCTAGTGCAACTAGGGGATCGGACAACATGTGTACGGGGAAGGTTTTTCAAAATTAATTAAATGAAAAAAGAATTTAATGAGAATTTGAGAAACTAATTACTAAAAAAAAATTTATAAAAAGGATGGAGGAGGAGTATGGATCACATCTTTTAGTGTAACATTACACTGCTGAAATTTTATCTTGATTAAGCTTTCTCTTGTGGGAGTTGGGATATCCAACTCGAGTAATGAGTGGCAGCTTGACCTTGGGAAGCGAGTTGGGTGCTATCATTATTTGGTATTGTTTGCGTGGCCCCTTTGCGGCTCATGGGGATCAAGGGGAATAAGAGTACCCCTAGCGTTGGTTGGGAGGTACCAGTGAGGTCACACTGGTCGACAAGCGGGAGCCGGACCGAGAGCGCACGGAACAATGACTCAAAGAATTCACATTTGGCTAAGGTACACGTTTTAAAGTTGTTACTTGCAATGAAATTTAATTTACACATGTTTACTTTTCTATACTTGGTTGAAGATTTCATTACCATGAGTTTTATTTCACATGCATCCCATGGTAATTGTAATTGTAAGAACCCTTGCTATCCACTATCTCTTTTATTTATGATTTAGTGTCTCTTGCACATGGCCATAATGAGCCCCGGACTCAAAACCTTGCCTTCATTCTTATATGTCCTGCCTGCATTTTCTGTATTCCTTGTTTGCGCTTTTATTTCATTATTTGTTTCTCCATGGAGAAGATCTCGATGAAGATTTTGTTTTTATCCTCTGATCCGCGATCCTTTAAATTGTTAGTCTATGCCTGAGAAGTCGTCCAAGAGCCGAATCGACGACCGTCACTTTGGTGTTTAAAGACTTAGATTCAAATGCACTGTTTTCCTATGCATGGATAATAATTGTAGGATCATTCTCTTCCTAGCAAGGAATTATCTCCTGGGCATTTGTTCTCTAATGTCCACCATCATTTGTTCTCTGCATTGATTACCAGATTTGTTTGGTTCTCTTCATCTTGATCGGTTAAACTCTGATTAACTATGCAATTGTTTATTGTTTAAACTCTGATTACCTATGCATTTCCTTGAATGATTATCTATGTGTTTCCTTTGAATGATTACCTCTGCATTTCCTTGAATGATAAACTCTATGATTCTTTTGAATGTTTACACTATGCCTTTCAATGATTAAACTTTAAAGGATTAATCTCTGAATAAATCATTTTTCCCATATTCGTTTTTATCGATTAATCTCTGAAGAAATCGTTTTTCCCATATTCAGTTTTACCAAAATCATTTTTGCCAGAACATCTCTGTGTTTGAATGAGATTAATGTTGAATGAATAACATTTGAAAGATTAGTCCTTGAAGGATTAATATCTGAAGAAATCATTTTTTTGAAATCATTTTTTTCCCAATTGTTTTTGCCAGAACATCATTGCATTTTGTGACTATAGGTGACTGGGTTTTTATCTAATAAATGATTGTGTGTGACTGCGTTTTTAGATCTGTGTTTGACAATGATTTTATTTCTTGACAAACGTTTATTAATGGGTATCAAGTTAATATTGTTTACAGTAAATATGTTGACAGGGATCTTGTATATTATATTGTATGACAGCGCTATCATGTATGATAGACAACATTTTACATGTTAATGGCAGTGTTTTTAATAGGTAAAAGATAGCGTTGTAATCGTTGTTGTGTCTGACGACGATTTGAATATCATAATTAACTCAGCGATATCATATTAACTAAGCAATTTCATGTATTTATTAGACTGTGTTACCATACCTTTAATAGACAACAATAGCGTATGTCATATTAACTCCGTAAAATAATGCATTTACTAGACTGCGACACCATACCTTTTAAATAGACAACAATACCATATTTTGATAGACATCATGTTATATATTAATAGACAACCACATAATGTATTCATAGGCAACGAATTTATTGGGTTTAGATAGTATATTTTTTAATAGTGATTTCAGAAATGGACTAGATACAGTAATATAATAGCATGATGGATAACGATATATATCATTTGTTAGATAGTGAATCTTTGCTAATTAGCGATTTCTGAAATGGAATGGGTAGAAGTAATATAACAACATTAATGGATGGTGATTTTATTATACAACGATTTTATCTGTTGATTAGACAATGATTTTATTGTTGATAGCATATGGTTAGATAGCATTTGTTAGTTAGCATATGGTTGTTAGAGAGCGATGTTAGTTAGCATATTGCTCATTAGCATATTGTTGGTTAGCATATTGTTGAAAGTTAGCATATTGTTGTTAGATAGCGATATTGTTAGATAGCATATGTTTTTAGATAGCATAAGGATTTATGGACAACAAATTTTAAATTGACAGATAAGAAGAGGTGGAAGTTCTATTTGATCCAAAAGGAAACCCCTTGAATTCATGTTCTTAATATATTACCTTTCTTTTTTTTATGATGGTCAACGTATTTTGGCATAACAAAATGTAATTGCTAATTTCTTATATCACTTATGAGTAAGCTATCTTTCAATAACATTCTACTATAGAGAATGAAAATGGAATATCCAAGCACGTGAAAATTTTAGATATTATTCAATTATTCTTTTTTACAGTGTGGGAGACTTCCTAAAAAGGTGCCTCATAAGAAAACGAAAAAATCCTTCGGTTGGTTGCACAATTTATTTATTGAATGATGTCACTTTGCATCTTATCGACTTGTTGATTGGGTGCTTGGGTATAGTCTTCGTGTAATTTTTGAATAGATAATTCGGTCTCCCAACGCGAGGGATTTAGCTTGGGTTAAAGGTCTAGATATGTTATGTTGAGCCATGGTTACCGTCACACCTATCACCTTGTGACGAAATAATACCTGATGAGGGCATCATTGGACGCCCTAGCGGATAGATGCGAATGATAACCTAGCCGGAGTATCGTGTTTCCCGATGTGGGTGTATTGTTCATTGTAATTAATGTTGGTACTTGGTTTTGTAACGCCTTAATGCATTTGGTTTTGCACGCCATAGAGGTTTCTAGTTAATGGTTGTTGAAGATGTTGTGTCGAGTTGTTGATGTTTTCCTTTAGCTGGTAGGTGTTTTCTTTCTTGTGTTGGGTGGGTTTCCATTTTTATCTATCCATTGATTATCGCATGTTTCATCCAGTTCCTTGATGTGTTAGTATGTTGAGTCGTTGTTTTCTGTTGCCTGAATGCAAAAGTTTTTTTCGTCGTCAAGTTGTGTTGATTAATTGTTATCATTGATTTCCTTCCTGCTTAAAAAATAAATAAAAAACAAATTGCACTTGCCTTGCGTCATATGTAGTCATAACGACGGGGGTTGTTACATATGGTATTAGAGTGGGTTCAACCCTGGGACTGTGGATCGCCATGATTTGCACTATAGTAAACCCTTGAGTAATAAACTAGCACTAATTAAAACTTAACCTGCCCATGCGGTAAGCATGGTTAGATGACACCGTAGAGATTCACAACATGGTGCCAGGGGAGGAGGCGTGATGCCTCCAGTAGCACCCGCACCAGAGGAGTCTAACCCCGAGGGAGACAAATATGTTGTCGGGCAGGAACAAATAGTTGTGGGTGATGTGTTTGGGCTGATGAGGTCCCTTAAGCAGATGTCTAAGGCACTAATTATCTGTTTGGATAGAGATGAGTCCAGGGCGCCGACACCCCCTAAGGGTCTAGAATGCACTCCGATCGATACTGGTAGTATTCACCGCGAACTCAAGAAGGTCAAATTTCGAAAGTTCTTTGGGGCTCTAGACGGCGCATCCGCCGAGACATGGTTGGATAATATGTCGATTTTCTTTTCACTTCGTGACTATACCTCTAACATGACGGTCCGCATGGCGGTCTTTCAAATGAAGGGGAGAGCTCTTCTATGGTGGAAGATGCTCTTGCCACTATTGAACATGGTCTTCGAAGACATGTCATGGGAACTGTTCGAGGAATGGTTCCAATAGAGGTATCTATCAGAGGAATTCATTGAGCGTCAGCTCAACGAGTTGAATGCCTTGCAACAGGGTAGTCGTATGTTGCCCAATTACGAGGCCCATTTTATGGAGCTGCTTCGATATGCTCTGCACCTGAATACTGAGAAACTTAAGGTCAACATATTCATGTTGGACCTTAATGTCATCATTCGTGCAAAGGTTAGGATTCATATCCCTCAAACCTTACATGATGTTGTCCAGAAGACCCTCATAGCATAGGAGGAGCTTATCAGTGGGGATCAGAGGAGGACTCCAGCGAGACCAGCGGGGTAGGTGTCATCTAGTGTGAAGAAGCATTAGACATTAGTTAGACATTCACTGGGATATCATGGCTTCTAGAGAGGAACCACTTCCACTACACCTCGGTGACCAGTGCCTCAACAATGACCTCCTTACCATTTCTTACCAGACCCTTAGTATTTTGATAGATCCTGGTGCTACAGAGAGTTTCATTTCTAGCATAGCACTAAAAATAATTAAGGTAAATGCAATCGAATAGGATGCATTTAGCTTTGTAGAAATGGATTCAAGCTCCAAACAAAAGGTTGGTGGGAAGGTTACAGGATGTAGCCTTAAACTAGGAGAGTTGTTCACCAAGGCCAACCTGTACATCATGACCTTAGGATCTTATGATGTAGTGATCGGTGTGGATTGGTTGGAATCACATGAGGTGATACTCAACTGTAAAATGAAATGATTGAGCTTGATTAATGATGAGGGACAGAGACCCGTGAACATAGGTCGAGACCAGGGAGTTTCCCTAAGGTTCATCTCTTACTTGTAGCTATGGAAGAGAATGCCCAAGGGATGTAAGCTTTATGTGATCCTTGTGTTAAACGAGAACATAGTAGAGGAATGTCTAGAACACCTTTTGGTGGTGCGAGAGTTTGTGAACATATTCCCTTAGGAGTTACCTGGAATTCCTCCTCAGAGGGATTTTGAATTTACCATAGACCTAAAATAGGGAAATGACCCGATAGCAAAAACGCCTTATCGTATGTCGACCCCAAAGTTAAAAGAGTTGAAAATGCAACTAAAGGAGTTGTTGGACCTAGTACTTATACGTCTGAGTGTGTCACCGTGGGGTGTGCCTGTTATCTTCATACAGAAGAAGGATGTATCGTGGAGACTCTGCATTGACTATCGTTAATTGAACAAGGAAATGATCAAGAATCAATATCTGTTTCCAAGGATTGATGATCTGTTTGATCAGATGAAAGGCGTGATAGTGTTTTCAAAGATCAACTTGAGATCAGGGTATCACCAGCTACGGATCAAGGAGGACGACATACCTAAGACTGCCTTTAAGATGAGGTTTGGACATTATGAGTTTACTGTTTTACGTTTTGGACTGACAAACTCCCCTGGGGTATTTGTGAGTTTGATGAACGGGGTATTCCGCGAATACTTGGACAAGTTCATCCAAGTATTCATTGACAATATCTTGATTTACTCTCGGAATATGGAGAAGCATGATGAGCACTTGCGCCTGGTACTATAGTGTCTATGAGAGAACAAATTGTATGGGAAATTGTCTAAATGCTCATTTTATCAATCGAAGATTCACTACTTAGGGCATGTCATCTTCGGTGAAGGTATCATTGAGGATCCAACAAAGGTTGAGGCTATTATGGAATGGCCTGCGTTGACGAATGTCCCTGAAGTGCATAGATTCATGGGTTTAGTGAGATATTATCGATGGTTCATCGAGTGTTTTTCGAAGATAGAAAATCCAATCATGAAATTGCAGAAGAAGAACAAGAAGTTTGTTTGGACTGAGAAATGTATGAATGAATTTCGGAGGCTCAAGGAGATGTTGATGACAACACCGATACTAAAGGTCCCTGACATGGATGCAGACTTCTTGGTATGCATTGACGCATCCAAGGAAGGATTAGCTAGAGTCTTGATGAAAGATGGTCGAGTGATATTTTTCATCTCGAGAAAGTTGATAAGGCATAAGGAGAACTATGCAACGCATGACTTGGAGTTGTTAGCCATTGTTTATGCCTTGAGATTTTGGAGACACTACCTGATTGGATGGATATTTGAACTAAAAATGGACCACTATGATCTACAACACATCTATACGCAAGAGCATTGAACGTGTGACAACAATGTTGGTCGAAATTTCTTAGCGAGTACAATTTCGAGATTACTTAAATAAAAGGAACAATGAACAGAGTGGTAGATGTGTTGATTCGGAGACCGCACATCTTTTTGGTGATGCCTCTTCAGATTAATCTATGCGAAAATATTTTAACCTTACAGTGCAATGATGACTGGTACAAATAGGTCAAGGATTTTATCGGACAAAACACATTGATGGTGCAAAAATTTGAAGGATTTACTATGGAAAACGACATATTATTGAGATTTAAAAGTCGAATTTATGTACCTCCGAATGATGAGTTGAGGAGTTTGATCCTAAACGAGGCTCACATAGCAGTGTACATGGTTCACCCAATAGTCGTGAGGATGAGGTCAAACCTTAAACCCTTATTCTTCTGGAAAGGAATGAAGGAAGACATAGTCAACTATGTGGCAATATGTCTAGAATGATAGCAGGTGAAGGCTGAGCATAGACATCCAGCAGGATTACTACAACTGCACACTATTACGAAATCGAAATGGGAGGTCATTTTGATTGATTTAAATGTTGGACTTCCACTAATGGTAAGGAGACGCGACTCAATTTTTGTTGTAGTCAACACACTAATGAAGATTTCTCATTTTATTCCTGTGCGTACGACGTATCGAGAAGTTTACATAGCTAGAGTTTTCATCAGCGAGATTGTGAGGTTGCATGGCATGCCTAAGAGGATTATATCCGATTGAGGATCGGTGTTTATTTGACGATTTTTGACTAGTTTCCATGAGGCCTTGGGAACTCAACTTAACTTTAGTACCACGTGTCACCCGGAGACAGACGGGTAGACCGAACGAACAAACCAAATCTTGGAGGATATGATGTGCATGTACGTTATGGACCAACATAAGTGTTGGGAAGAATTCTTGCTACTGGTAGAATTTGCGTATAAAAACAGTTATAAAAGCACCATTAAGATGGTGCTTTCCAAGTTTCTTTACGAGAGACCATGTTAGATGCCTTTGAGTTGGGATCCCCTTGAGGATAGGCTCCGGGTGGGACCGGAAGCGATCCAAGAAATGGAATATAAATGAAAACTATAAGACAAAGGATCAAGGAAGCACATGATCAATAGTAGAGTTATCTCGATGCGCATCATGTCGATTGTAGTTATGAAGTTGGCGATCACATCTTCTTGTGGGTGAAACCGCATAAGAGTTCGATCAAGTTTGGAAAGCATGCTAAAATCTCTCTTAGGTTCATGGGATCCTGAGAGATTGTGGAAAAGAGAGGGCCCATGGCCTATTTGACTTGCCTTAGGCATATGCACGATGTCTTTCATGTCTTTGTTTGAGACATTATGCTAGTGATCCTACTCATGTTGTTGACATGAGTTCCTTGTAGGATCAGACAAGAGTGCGCTCACGACAGAGCCAATCTGTATCCTGGACCATCACATCCGACAACTACGGCGTCGAATAGTAGATCAAGTCAATTTATAGTGGGACAACTATAGTCCACACTCAATGACTTGGGAGGACAAATATGATATGCGTCAACAGTTTCCATTTTGTTTGATAGCTAGACCTATGATATTCTGACGCACTTTATTTTTGGGACTTATATACTATGAAACTTTGGGACGAAGTTTAAAACATGAGGGGGTGTATGTAACATCCCAGTCTTGCACGAACTGAGCGAACTTATTCTTTGAGGACACTTGCATGCAATTAATCTGGGTTATTGTACTATTGGTTGTTTTGATTATGATTATGAGATATTGTGGATTCGATGATATGTTATTTTGTGTAATTTACATAGATAGGTGCTATTGACTGGGTTCTCCTCAGTGTGCAGGACTCTGGACATTGATTATGTTGAGGCATCGATGAAACCCTTGGACTTTGGATCGATTCAAGGAGTGGACCGTTAGGGTTTGAATGTTGTTGATGTGACATAGGTACATATGATTAGATGTTATTATGATTGATTCTTATTGTTGACATGATTCATTGATGGATGCAGGCTAACGATATCTTGCCAACCAGAGTCACATGTGGAGTAGAGGGGTCATGCATGACAACTAGAGACATTGAGGGAGAGGTGTGGCAGAAGCCCTGCCACAGCCTACTAGTATTCCCATTGTGGCTCGAACTGTAGGTTAACGATTACCTAGTTCGAGAATATGCATGATTCCATGAGGGTAGACTGTGACAGTTTCTCACGATAATTCTAAGGGGAGTGCAATAAGGTAGGGGACTTCTTCCTAAGAGGCCCTTAGTCTCCCACAAGATCACTTGGCGAAGTATTGACTCCATGGGTTTGACGTCTACCAAATTCAGTTAAGAGGCGAGTGACACCCTTGGAGCACGTAGTGCATCTTGAAGGGCCCGCTGCACAAAGAAAATGAAAAGAAGTGAGTGGAACCCTTGGAGAACATAGTGCGTCTTGAAGGGCACGTCGCACAAGGAAAACAAAAAGAGGTGAGTGGCACCCTTGGAGCATGTAGTGCGTCCTGAAGGGCACACTGCAATTTTAACTAGTAAGTGAGTAAACCCAGTTGGCCTTAGAATGAATGATGTGTTAAGAAAAGTTAAAAAAAATTTCCCTTAAAAATGTCGCCCAACCTAGTGAATTTAAAACCTAGGTCTAAGAAAAAACTCTGAAAAAAAATAATTAGACATATAACAAGAAGGGGTTAAAGAAATTCAAACTTTAATTATTAAAGTAAAATAAATTATTATAATGAAGGATTAAATTTATAAAAATGGGTAATGGCTGTTTTATCTACTTTTGCTAATTTAATTTTTAGTTGAAAAGAAAAGAGGGTAAATGGTTGTTTTTATCTACTTTTTCCAAATTAATTTTTAGTTAAAAAGAAAAGAGGGTAAATGGTTATTTTATTGTAATGTTCCCAAGCCAATGTTTTTGCTTGGGAACACTAGCTAACCACTGAATTAACTGTTTGTTTGTTTGTGTATGCAGGTTGGCCTTTTAGATTTAGGCATTACGTTTATTTTCAGTTATTCAACACAATTCATGAAGATATACTCAATACCATGCAAGATATAATCAATACACAAGATATGGAACTCCAAAGCACAGATCTGACCTTTTTATTAAGAATAGACAAAACTTGATACAATATAGAAGCAGATATGGAATAACATTAGATGGATCCAAGATGAAAGATATGAGCTTCTACAAAATGCTCCTGATAATGCCTAACAAGCCTCCAAAGGTTGAATATGAGATAAAATCCCAAATACAAAAGATGTTAGGGTTACGTCCAACCCCCCTAGCTATTGGCATGTCCTGCTAGATGGATGAGAAGGCAAAGGTTTCGACCGAGATGAAGAAGACCTCCAAGTGATGCCAAACTCCACCAAACGATAGATCAGGGCAAGGGAAATCCCTCTCTTAAGTATGAAGCCTGAATGATGAGTCATTCTCCTCCAACTGTTGAAACCCTAATCAAGACTGCACCCTCTTGAAACCCTGAAGTGCCAATAATTCGGCCTGGATGAAGGAAGCCTCCAAAACTTTTGAAACTCTCTAGGATGATAGATCGGGCTACAACAAGTCACCTAGAGAAGTATCATAATCAGATATGATGTATAACCCCCTAGATCTGAGAATGTCTCAATCACCAATACGCCCTCCTTCTCTCAAAGACGTCCCAAATCTGTAGCTAATAATCTGGCCAAAGTAACTCCTCCAAAATACCTCCAAACTGATGAGCAAGGTCCTGCAAGCAAAGACCAAGTGCTAGAATGTATCAAGGCTCTCTCACAATGTTGGATCGAACTTCTCCTTGTGCAATGATGCGCCCCTATTGGAAAACCCTGAATGGTATGACCTTGTTGCCCTCCTCGATCGATGATAGAACATGTGATGAGTGTAGAATGGTGTGGGTGGAGTATTTCATACCCGAGACCAAGCTTGGAAAAAGGTGAGTGGAATCTTTCACGATTGAGTTGTTCTCTAGGGTTTGTAATCTGAAAACCCTCAAAACTGTGTGCTCAAGATCTCAACAAGCAAATACCAAATATCCAAGATGAGTGAAAGGTGCGCCCTAGACTTTCCTTTATAATTCCATTCTAATTCCCTGTTGATTTATTTTAACCCCTGGGTTCAACTCCTAACTCAACCTCTAGAGTTCTAATTCTTCATTGAGTTACTTTTTATCCTTTTTCCCTTTTTCCCAAGTCAACTTCAAAATATAACATTGAGTTAGCTTACCTTTCCCAACGTTGTATGAGACTATGGTCTAGTGGGGATGTCTAGACCACTACGTCTTCCTGGACCTCTTCATCAAAAGGTGGGGGACATTACAATCTCCCTTGCTAGAAATTTCTTGTCCATAAGAAATTCGAAACATGTTTCCTATACCTCCTGTTCATTCTCCCACGTGGCATCCTCCATGGGCAAATCCTTCCATTTTATCAGGTATTCTTTGATTCTTCTCTTCCAGAGCTTCTTCTCCCAAACCTCCAATATCTCCTCTAGTACCAGAACCAGTTTCCCTTATTCATCTAGAGGTGGCATCACCTCCAGTGGGGTGATGTGTTGGTCAATGGACCTCTTCAGGCAAGACATGTGGAAAACATTGTGTATCCTGCTACCCTGTGGGAGATCTAGCTGATAAGCTACAACCCCTACCTTCCTGTTGATCCCGTAGGGCCCAAAGAAATAGGGTTGGATATTTTCTACTCCACTTCTTTTTATAGAAGCCTGTCGGTATGGTTAGAGCCTTAGGTAGACCAAGTCACCAACCTCAAAGGTATGTTCTACCCTGTGTTTATCTGCTTGGACCTTTTTTTGATTCTTTTCCTTCTATAAATGATCCTTCAACTCCCTGAGGATGTTCTAACTCTATTGTACCCAATCCTATACCATGGGGGCTCTGTTGTCACCAAAATAAATCTATGGAAAAGAGAGTGGGTCATAACTGTACAATGCTCTAAATGGGGTCATGCCTATGGACATGTGATGGGTAGTGTTGTAACAATATTCCCCCAAGTGTAGCCACCTAACCCATGCCTTCTGTTTCCCTGCTATATAGTTCATGACATACCCTTCTACCCATTTATTGACTATTTCGTTCTTTCTGTCCGTCTGAGGATGATAGCTAGTGCTAGGGGTCAAAGTCATGCCAACCATCCTAAATAACTCCTGCCAAAACGTACTCATAAATCAGTTGTCCTTGTCACTAACAATGGTTTTGGGCACCCCATGTAGTCTGAAGACCTCTCTGAAAAACAACTCGGCCACCTATGTTGCATTGAAGTTTGTAGCAATGGAGAATAAGTGTGCAAATTTCGTCAACCTGTCCACCACTATGAAAATACAGTCCTTACCTTGCGCCCTTGGAAGTCCTGTGATGAAGTCCATGGATATGATCTCCCATTTGTGCTCTGAGATGGATAAGGGTTTCAGTAGTCCTGTTGGGTGAGTGTGCTTGTCCTTATTCTCCTGGAAAGTAGTTCATTCCTTTACATGATTCATCACATCCTCTTTGAGGCCCTTCCATGAGAACCTCTCCCTTACTTTCATGTATGTCTTTCCAATCCCTTGGTGCCCTGCCATCAGTGAGTCAAGACATGCATATAATATCTTGGCCTTGAAGGCTGATTCATGAACCAAAAAGATTCGACCCTTGTAATAGATAATTCCATTGATGACCCTGAAGTTATCATCTTGTATTTTCCCATCCATCACCTGACAAGCAAACTGATTTTTTGAGTATTCTATCACAAGGAAGTCCTTCCAATAAACTGATACAACTGTCATGGCATAGATTGATGGCCTCCTAGATAATGCATCTGCCACCACATTGTTTTTCCCTTTGAAGAATTCAACTTCAAAGTCATAGGCTTGTATCTTGCTCACCCATTTATGTTGCCTTTCATTTAAGTCCTTCTTCTCCAAGAAGTACTTAAGGCTGTTGTGGTCTGATTTCACCTTAAATCTAGCACCGGCCAAGTATTTCCTAAATTTGGCCAAGGTGTGCATGATGGCCATCATCTCTTTTTCATAGATGGTGTAAAGTAACTCAGGTCCCTTGATTTTTTAGCTCTCATAGGAAAGAGGGTGCCTATTCTACATCAGTATGACCCCAATGCCTTCTCCTGAGGCATTACACTCCAGAGTGAAAGGTTAGACGAAATCTGGTAAGGACAAAACTAGGCATGTGCTCATCACTTTTTTCATCTTGTCAAATGCAAATTGGGCTTCCTCATTCCATTTGAAAGCTACCTTCTTGGTCAAATCGGTTAGAGGTGCACAAAATTGTGAGAACCCTTTGAAAAACTTCTTGTAAATAGTGCAAATGCCTAGGAATCCCCTCAATTCTGTAAGGGTTTTAGTTGTAGGCCACTCCATTATGGCTTGAATCTTCTCCTAATGAACCTGTACTCCTTTAACCCCAATAATATGTCCCAAGTAGAGGACCTTTGTCATTCCAAATTCACATTTGGATTCCTTGGCATATAGTGATTGATCCCCCATGATAGTCAATATCTGGTCCACATGCCGAAGATGTTCCTCCCACGTCTTGTTATAGATCAGTAAGTCATCAAAGAATACAAGGAGATGCTTCCTCAATTTTTTGTTGAAGACATGGTTCATACATGACTGGAACGTGGCTGGGGCATTGGTTATCCCAAAAGGCATCACCAAGAACTCATAGTGTCCATAATGACACCTAAAAGAAGTTTTCAGGATGTCCTCCTCCCTCATTTTGATTTGTTGGTAACTAGAGAACATGTCAATCTTAGTGAAATAAACAACCCCATGGAGCTCATCCAATAGCTCGTCAATCCTTGGAATTGGATACCTGTTTTTGATTGTCTTCTTGTTTAGTGCTCTCAAGTCAATGCACATGCGTATGGTTCCGTCCTTCTTTCTGACAAATACCACTGAATATTCAAAATGGATAGAACTTGGTCTGATGTTCCCCATGTCCAAGAGATCCTTGATTTCCTTTTCTATTTCATCCTTATACTTCTTTGGGTGTTTGTAAGGTGTGGTGATGACTGGTTTTTATCCTTCCTCCAACTCAATGATATGCTCAAATTCCATGTTGGGTGGTACACTTGGTGGGATAGGTCCAAACACCTTACCTTGTTTGTCAATGATTTCTTGAATCTCTGGTTTGTAGTTAAGTTTCCCCTTATTTTCCACATGTGCCGAAATCTTTCACTCAACAGCATACATGATCTCATATCTCCTGAAAATGGCCTCCATCCTCTTGGTCATGACTACCTTGGTTGATTTACTTGTCATGCCTCTGAGGACCAGCTTTCGTCAACCCTCCTCTATGAAATACATTTCCATGGTATTGTAGTTGGTAGTGATAGGCTCCAACGTACTGAGCCACTATAATCCAAGGATTATGTTTGTGTCCGGAAGGTCCATCACATAAACATCCTGTACCAAATCATGCCTCCCCAATGTAAGCTTCATGCCTGGAATGTACCTGTTACAAGGCATGGTGATTCCACCTACTACCTCCACCTTGAATCCTTTAAATTCAACTGTGGGTATATGCCTCCTCTGTAGCAACGTTGAATCAATGAAGTTGTGAGAGGCTCCCCCATCAATCAACACTAACACCTTTTTCCCCTGCAAGACCCCTCTCATTATGAAGGTGTTATACTAGGGCACCCCACTGATGGATGCCAAAGTATCCCTCTCTTTTTCCATACTGTCATGAACTATAGCCTCCTCCTCTGCAGTTTTGGTGGTGGCTGCCCCTATGTTTTGGATTTCTCTAAAATCCTCATCCTCTTCATTATCATATGTCACCTCTATGTAATGCACTTGGCCATGGCCCATGCATTTGTGGGATGGATTCCATGGCTCCTTGCATGTGTAGCATAGTTGCTTCCTCCTTAATTCTCTTCTAGTATTCTCGTCCATCCTGTCTCTTCCCCTGTCAAACCCCCTTGGGTCATGTCCCCCTAGGTTCATTGGAGGTATCTGGTCTCTTCCCCCAGTGTTAAGAGGTGGTCTAGGCACAAATTTTGGCTTTGCAGCTAGTCCTAGGTCTCTCATCCTCTAGATAGAATCTTGTAGGTTGTTAGGATTAAAATCCTTTAGCCAACCCTTCAAGGGTTCCATCAACCCATCAGTGAAGAGAATCATGAGTCTGGTCTGTGACACATCCGGCACCATGACTGCTAGCCTCTAGAATTCCTCAATGTACACCTTTGGTTCCCCTATATGCCTGAGTTGTGTGAGCTCCTAGAAATGTAACTCAGGATTTCCCTGGTCAAACCTATTAATGAGTCTCTGAGTAAACTCTGTGTATTCCACTATCTAATTGTGGCCTATTGTGGTCAATCCAAGATACCACCAATCATGAGCCTTTCCATACAAATACATGGTGGAAAACTTAATGGCCTCCATCTCCCTCATTGGGTTAAGATACAGATAAGTGTCTAGCTTATGTACCCACGCCTGTGCATTCATCTTGGCTGATCCATCAAAGAAAGGAAACTCCATCTTCCCAACCCTATGCTCAAACTCATAGCTTCTCCTGTGGTTCAGTCTAGGTTTGTTTTTGAATTTGAGTTGACAGTATTGATCTAGGGTCATCTGCCTCTGAATTGTCATACTCAAATCATTGTATTCCCTCGTACATTGCCCCATTTTCTCAACAAAGTCATATGTGGGTTCATGATGTGTAATTTCACCTTTACCACCTCTTCGAGGAGGTGAATATGAAGAGTTACAAGCTCTCCTTTGAAGATCATCAACATTATTGTTGTCCTCATCACTGTCACAACTCTTTCATTTCACACATTCACATTCATCTTGAATACAAGCCTTGCATGCTGGAGGGATTGAACTTTCACCTTTAAAGCCTTCTTGAGGAGGTGAACTTAGAACAAAATTTATGCTTGGAACTTTTCCCCTTGTCGCCTCGACTTTGGAATATGCTCCACCTCTTCGTTCATATCCAAGACCACAATACCTAGGTCTTTCTTCAACAACAATAGGCTCAACAATGCCTTGTGCATGCTTGCCCAAAAATTTACCTTCATAGCCCATTTTTAACAACAAAATGGACCCTATTCCTCTTGTGTGACTTTCAAAACCACCAAAACATTCATCTTGAGAGGAATTATAAGATAAACTAGCATTGCATACCTTATGTTCATGCATGTACTTGGTAAGGGTTTCCTTTGCCTCATGGAGTTGAATCTCCATCTAATGCAACCTTTGCAAAAGCTGGTCTTTCTCCTTCTTCATGGCCATCAACTGCTCTTCAAGAGAAATGCGCGCATTCCTGTCTTCACACATCTCTTTCATCAAATCTCTCATGATTATAATTTCTTCTTTAGATAATGAAAATGTATGACAACTATCAATGCTTGAAGCTTCCTCCATCTTTGCAAGATATCCAACTTCAACACAAAACTTGCACAATACCAACAGCTAAATCTCAAGCTATCAATGACAAACACATGAGAAAAACAAACTATGCTCTGATACCACCTAATCTGAAAATAGAAGCTTGTAGCAAATAAACCATCAAACTCGGAACAATCACAACATGATAAAGGAGTTCACCCCCCTCCGGGCTATATCTCCTTGAGAATCCATCAATGGACTTGGCTCTCTGGGATTAATTAGTCAAAAGTTCTTTTACAAGATGCTGCTCAACTCCAATGGAAAAACATACTGTACCATTGAGATCAGAACACATAAAAACCCCAAAAATGACTAATAGAACTCTGAAAACGGATCATGGCTCATCCGGGCATGACCTCTTCTACATGTGGCCATAAGCTTCCCTAAGCTTCTCTTTGGAAAAAGCACCTGTAAAAGTCCTCAAAAGCCTCTGAAACCTATCTCAATGTGCTCAGAGCATATCAATTAGCCAAACATGATTATTCAATCATAGAAAACAAACATAGGCTCACCAAACCATGTCCTCGATCAATGAGGGCTTCAAGCTCCCTGGAGCTTGCTGAAACTTCAATGGTGAAAAACCTACTTAAGAAGTCTTCAAATGGCCTTGATAACAGCACCAATGGATTCAGGACATCCAAAACCCCTAGTTGGGCTTTTACAGCACCTCAATCGGCCAAAAGATGAAGAAGTTAGGCCTCCTCCATTTTCCTCCTTCAACTTTGCTGGAACTGGCTCACCAAAATGCACCTCTGTGTGCATGAACCAAGAACACGCTCCAAAATGAGCGTTTAAACCTAGCACACGCATAACGGGATAAAATGTCGAACGGTTAGGCGTGCCCAGCCCCTAACCGCCAAGACCACGGGCATATGAGAAACCACCCAAAACCACGGGCTAGCGCAAAAAGGGGCTAGGTTTCAAGCCAATGGTGAAATGACAAGTGTCCAACCAACTATTGGTTATAACCATTCAAACCAACACCAAATGCGCCCGCACCCATCATGTGGTAAGTGGTCACATGGCGCGTATAGAAACTGGGGGCTGGGGCTAAGCCCTAGCCCGAACCTCCGCCCAATATTTAAATAATTCAAATTTAAATATATGTGCGCCCACATATATTACAAGGACCATATGGTGGTGTATTGGCAAGGCGCCCTTTTTAAAAGCTTTACAATGGTGGGGGAGGTCCGGGGTTCAAACCCCACGGACCCCATAAACTTTTGAACCAACATACAAACCAAAAATGGGGTGCCACGTGGCAGCCCATGACTGGGCCACGTGGCACCATGCCATTTGCCCAATAATTGCCACGTGTCAAAACTTGATTCGCCCAACTATCAACCAACCAAAAACTACCACATCACATGTGCCACGTCAGCAGGTACGGCCAAGCCACATCAGCGTACGGTGTCTACCACGTCAGCATCTATACGGATTGTACGGACTACATAGTCAGTATCCATTTTTTTACTGTTTGACGATTCAGACAGATCACTATATATTTCGCTCCTGACGTCTGTTTGATATGAAATGAATTGTGTTGGGTTCGTGATGACGAGGGATACGCTCACGTCCGATTTGAGGCAATTCCGAGAACGTTTATTTTTGGGCTAAAATTTGACCCCTGGTCCAGATTTTGATCACACCTTCCCACTGAAAGGATTTTGGACCCACAAAAGCTTAT
>SNQJ01S0048907.1:41182-51615 GCA_010110895.2 Picea sitchensis | reverse complement strand
AACCGTTCAAACCAACACCAAATGCGGCCGCACCTGCCGTGTGGTAAGTGGTCACATGGCGCGTATAGAAACCGGGGGCTGGGGCTAAGCCCCAGCCCGAACCTCCGCCCAATATTTAAATAATTCAAATTTAAATATATGTGCTCCCACATATATTACAAGGACCATATGGTGGTGTATTGGCAAGGCACCCTTTGTAAAATCTTTACAATGGTGGGGGAGGTCCGGGGTTCAAACCCCACAGACCCCATAAACTTTTGAACCAACATACAAACCAAAAATGGGGTGCCACGTGGCAGCCCATGACTGGGCCACGTGGCACCATGCCATTTGCCCAATAATTGCCACGTGTCAAAACTTGATTCGCCCAACTGTCAACCAACCAAAAACTACCACATCACATGTGCCACATCAGCAGGTACGGCCAAGCCACGTCAACGTACGGTGTCTTCCACGTCATCATCCGTACGGACTGTATGGACTGCACAGTCAACATCCATTTTTTTACTGTTTGACGATTCAGACAGATCGCTATATATTTCGCTCCTGATGTCCGTTTGAGACGAAACGAATTGGGTTGGCTTCATGATGACGAGGGCTACACTCACGTCCGATTTGAGGCAATTACGAGAATGTTTATTTTTGGGCTAAAATTTGACCCCTGGTCCAGATTTTGATCACCAATTAACTTTCTATCTGGTTTATGGACTTATGGAACTCTTGTGCCAAGAATGATAAGCCCTCTGGCTCAACGTCATCACCTGAACCCTCCATCTCGGCTTCTGTTTCACTTATATGTTTCTTCCTTCGGCCCATATAGATACCACTAAACTTCTTCATGCGATAATCCTCGAAGGATGGGAGAATCAAACCTCTGATACCACTGTAATGTTCCCAAGCCAATTTTTTGCTTGGGAACACTAGATAACCACTGAATTAACTGTTTGTTTGTTTTTGTATGCAGGTTGGCCTCTTAGATTTCGGCCTTAGGGTTATTTTCATTTATTCAACACAATTCATGAAGATATAGTCAATACCATGCAAGATATAATGAATACACAAGATATGGAACTCCAAAGAAAAGATCTAACCCTTTGATTAAGAATAGAAAGAACCTGATACAATATATAAGCATATCTAGAATAACATCATATGGCTCCAAGATAAAAGATATGAGCTGCTACAAAATGCTCTCGATAATGCTCAACAATCCTCTAAAGGATGAATATGAGATAAAATCCCAAATACAAAATATGCTAGGGTTACGTCCAACCCCCCTAGCTGTTGGCACATCCTGTAGGATGGATGAGAAGGCCAAGGTTTCGGCCTAATTGAATAAGACCTCCAAGTGATTCCAAACTCCACCAAAATATATATCAAGGAAAGGGAAATCCCTCCATGAAGTATGAAGCCCAAATGCTGAGTCTTTCTCCTCCAACTGCTGAAACCCTAATCAAGATTTCGCCCTCCTGAAACCCTGAAGTGCCAATAATTCGGCCTGGATGCAGGAATCCTCCAAAACTTCTGAAACTCTCTAGGATGATATATCAGGCTGCCACAAGTCGCCTGGAGAAGTCTCACAATTAGATCTTATGTATAACCCCCTAGATCTCAGAATGTCTCAATCACCAATATGCCCTTCTTCTCTCAAAGTCGTTCCAAATCTGTAGCTAATAATCTGGCCAAAGTAACTCCTCCAAAATACCTCCAAACTAATGAGGAAGGTCCTGCAAGAAAAACCCAAGTGTTGGAATGTCTCAAGGCTCATTCACAATGTTGGATCAAACTTCTCCTTGTGCAATGATGCGCCACTGCTGGAAAACCATGAATGGTACGACCATGCTACCCTCCTGGATCGATGATGGAACCTATGATGAGTGTATAATGGTGTGGGTGGAGTATTTCAGCCCCGAGACCAAGCTTGGAACAAGGTGATTGGAATCTTTCACCACTTTGTTGTTCTCTAGGGTTTGTAATCTCAAAACCCTCAAAACTGTGTGCTCAATAGCTCAACAAGCAAATACCAAATATTCAAGATGAGTGAAAGGTGCACCCTAGCCTTTCCTTTATACTTCCATTATATTTCCCTATTGAGTTAGTTTAACCCCTGGGTTCAACTCCTAACTCAACCTTCAACGTTCTAATTCTTCATTGAGTTACTTTTTATCCTTTTTCCCTTTTTCCCAAGTCAACCTCAAAATATAACATTGAGTTAGTTGACCTTTTCCCATGTTGTATGAGACTATGGTCTAGTGGGGATGTCTAGAACACTAAGTCTTCCCATACCTCTTCTTCAAGAGGTGGGGGACATTATATTTATATACACTTACTAAATTGTTTTTTAGTTAAATAGGAAAAAGGGGGAAACTTAAAAGAAAAAGGTAACTTAAGGAAAAAGGGAAACTCAAAGAAAAGGGGAGACTTAAAGAAAAAGTTGAATGCCTAATTTAGTAAGGAATATATCCTTTGGGACTTTCTATTTATGAACTCAAAAAGTAATTAAGTAAGGCGTAATTCATTTAAGAATTTTAAGGGAATATTGGGACACCGGGAAGCATTTTTAGGAATGCTCTTGGTGGGTGAGGGAAATAGGAATATTTAATTAATTAATAAAATTGATTTTCTGGTGCAACTAGGGGATCGAGCGACATGTGTATAGGGGAGGTTTTTCAAAATTAATTCAATGAAAAAGGAATTTAATGAGAATTTGAGAAACTAATTACTAAAAAAAACTCTATAAAAGGGATGGAGGAGGAGGATTATGGATCACATCTTTTTGCGTAACGTTACGCTGCTGAAATTTTATCTTGACTGAACTTTCTCTTGTGGAAGTTGGGATACCCATCTTGGGTAACGAGTGATAGATCGAACTTTATAGGTGATATGGGTGCTAGCATTCTCTGGTATTGTGTGCATGGCCCCGTTGCGTCTTGGGGGGCTCAGGGGGAAGAAGAGTACCCCTAGTGTTGGTTGGAAGGTACCAGTGAGGTCACACCGATCGAAAAGAGGGAGCTGGACCGAGTGCCTATAGGACAATGAATCAAAGCATTCACATTTGGCTAAGGTACACCTGTTAAATTTGTTACTTGCAATTAAATTTAATTTACACATGTTTAATATTTTATACTCCGTTGAAGATTTCATTTCCATGAGTTTTCTTGCACATGAATCCCACGGTAATTGTAACCTCGTTGTCACTTGATTTATTCAGTAATAACCTTTGCTATCCACTATAACCATTATTTATAAGTTACTGTCTCTTGCGCATGGCCAAAATGATTCCCAGACTCAAAACCTTGCCTGTGTTCTTGTATCTCCTGTCTGTGTTTTCTTTATTCCTTGTTTGTGATTTTATTTCATTATTTGCTTCTCCACGGAGAATATCTAGATGCAGATTGTGTTTTTATCCTCTGATCCATGATCCTTTAATTTATTAGCATGTGCCTGAGCAGTCGGCCAGGAGTCGAATCGATGGTCATCACTCCGATGTTTAAAGACTTAGATTCAAATGCCCTGTTTTCCTGTGCATGGATAATAATTGTAGGATCATTCTCTTCCCAACAAGGAATTCTCTCCTAGGCATTTGTTCTCTCTTGTCCACCATCATTTGTTCTCTGCGTTGATTCTCAGTTGTTTGGTTCTCTGCGTCTTGATCAGTTAAATTCCAATTAACTCCGCTATTTTTTATTGCTTAAACTCTGATTACCTCTGCATTTCTTTGAATGATTATCTCTGCATTTCCTTTGAATGATTACCTCTGCATTTCCTTGAATGATCAACTCTACGATTATTTTGAATTTCTACACTCTGCCTTTGAATGATTAATCTTTTTAGGATTAATCTCTGAAGAAATAATTTTTCCCATATTCGTTTCTACCGATTAATCTATGAAGAAATCGTTTTCCCCATATTCGTTTTTACCAAAATTGTTTTTGCCAGAATATCTCTACGTTTGAATGAGATTAATGTTGAATGAATAACCTTTGAATGATTAATCCTTGAAGGATTAATCTCTGAAGAAATCATTTTTCCCAAATCGGTTTTTTCCCAATCGTTTTTTCCAGAACATCACTGTGTTTTATGACTATAGGTGACTGCATTTTTATCTAATAAATGACTGTGTGTGACTGCGTTTTTAGATCTATGTTTGACAACGGTTTTATTTCTAGACTTACATTTATTAATGGGTAGCAAGTTAACATTGTTGACAATAAATATGTTGACAGGGATCTTGTATATTATATTGTATGACAACGCTATCATGTATGATAGACAACATTTTACATGTTAATGACAGTGTTTTTAATAGGTAAAGGACAATGTTATAATCGTTGTTGTGTCCGAAAACGATTTGAATATCATAATTAACTCAACAATTTCATGTATTTATTAGACTATGATACCATACCTTTAATAGACAACAATAACATATGTCATATTAACTCCGCAATATCATGCATTTACTAGACTGTGACACCATGCCTTTTAAATAGACAGTAATACCATATTTTGATAGACAACATGTCATATATTAATAGACAACCACATAATGTATTCATAGGCAACAAATTTATTGGGTTTAGATAGTATATTTGTTAATAGCGATTTCAAAAATGGACTGGATACAGTAATATAAAAGCATAATGGATAGCGATATACATCATTTGTTAGATAGTGAATCTTTGCTAATTAGCGATTTCTGAAATGGAATGGATAGCAGTAATATAACAACATTAATGGATGACGATTTAATTATACAACGATTTTATTTGTTGATAAGACAACGATTTTATTGTTGATAGCATATGGTTAGATAGCATTTGTTAGTTAGCATATGGTTGTTAGATAGCTATGTTAGTTAGGATATTGTTAGTTAGCATATTGTTGGCTAGCATATTGTTGATAGTTAACATATTGTCGTTAGATAGCGATATTCTTAGTTAGCATATGTTGCTAGATAACATAATGATTTCTCGACAACTAATTTTAAACTGACAGATAAGAAAAGGTGGAAATTCTATTTGATCCAAAAGGAAACCCCTTGAATTCATGTTCTTAATATATTACCTTACTTTGTTTATGATGGTAAACGTATTTTGGCGTAACAAAATGTAAGTGCTAATTTATTATATCACTTATGAGTAAGCTAGCTTTCAATAACATTCTACTATAGAGAATGAAAATGGAATATCCGTGCACATGAAATTTTTAGATATTATTCAATTAATTTGTTTTACTATGTGGGAGACTTCTTAAAAAGGTGCCTCATATGAAAACAAAAAAATCCTTCGGTTGGTTGCGCAATTTAATTATTGAATGATGTCACTTTGCATCTTGTCGACTTGTTTATTGGGTGCTTGGGTATAGTCTTCGTGTCATTTTTGAACAGATAATTAGGTCTCCGAGGACGAGGATTTTAGCTTGGGTTAAAGGTCTAGATATGTTATGTTGCGCCATGATTGTTTCCACGCCTATTGCCTTGTGACGACATGATTCCTGATGAGGGGATAATTGCACGCCCTGACGAATATATGTGAATGATAACCTGGCCGGAGTCTTGTGCTTCTTGATGTGGGCATATTGTTCATTGTAATTAATGTTGGTACATGGTTTTGTAACACCTTAATGCGTTTCATTTTGCGCTCCATAGATGTTTCTAATTACTGGTTTTCAAAGTTGTTGTGTCGGGTTGTTGATGTTTTCCTTTAGTTGGTAGGCGTTGTCTTGCTTGTGTCAGGAGGGTAGCCATTTTTATCTATCTATTTATTATTGCATGTTTTGTCTAGTTGCATGATGTGCTAGTATGTTGAGTCATTGTTGTCTGTTGCATGAAGGCGTAAGTTGTGTTCATCGTCAAGTTGTGTTGATTAACTATTGTCATTGATTGACTTCCTGCTTAAAACAAAAAACAAAATTGTACTTGCCTTGCATTTTATGTAGTCATAACGATGGGATTCGTTACATATGGTATTAAAGCGGGTTCAACCTTGTGACTGTGGATCACCATGCTTTCCACTACAGTAAACCCTTGAGTAATAACCTAGCGCTAATTAAAACTTAACTTGCCCATGCGGTAAGAACAGTTAGATGACACTGTAGAGATTCACGATGTGGTTCCAGGGGAGGAGGCGTGACGCCTTCAGTAGCACCCACGCTAGAGGGGTCTAACCCCCAGGTAGATGAATAGGTTGTCGGGCAAGAACATATAGCTGTGGGTGATGTGGTTGGGTTTATGAGGTCCTTTTAGCGGATGTCTGAGGAATTGATCAGCCGTTTGGATAGAGAAGAGGCCAGGGCGTCATCACCCCCTGAGGGTCCACAACGAGCTCCAATCGGTACTGGTAGTATTCACCGCGAACTCAAGAAGGTCAAATTTCCCGAGTTCTCTGGTGCCCCGGACGACGCAGCCACTGAGGCATGGTTGGAGAATATGGTGATGTTATTTTCACTTCGTGACTAAACCTCCAACATGAAGGTCTGCATGGAGGTCTTTCAACTGAAGGGGACCACTCTTCTATGGTGGAAGACGCTCCTGCCGCAATTGAACATGGTCGTCGAAGATGTGTCATGGGAATTGTTCGGGGAATGGTTCTGAGAGAGGTATCTATTGGAGGAATTCATTGAGAATCAACTAAATGATTTCAACACCTTGTGACAGGGAGGTCATACGATGCCCAATTACAAGGCCCATTTTATGGAGCTGCGTCAGTCTTCTCTACACCTGAATATCGTGAAACGTAAGGTCAACAGATTTGTGTTGAGCCTTAATGTCAGCATTTGTGCCAAGGTTATGATTTTCATGCCTCAAACCTTCCATGATGTTGCCAAGAAGGACCTCATAGCAAAGGAGGGGCTTATCAGTGGGGATTAGAGTAGGACTCCAGCGAGACCATCAAGGCAGGTGTCATCTAGTGCGTAGCAACATCAGACACCAGCAAGAAATTCACTAGGATATCATGGCTTCTAGAGAGGAACCACTTCCACTACACCTCGACGAATAACGCCTTAACAATGGCCTCCTTACCATAGCTAACTAGACACTTAGTATTTTGATAGATCGAGGTGCTACAGAGAGTTTCATTTCCGGTGCAATGCTAAAAATAATTAAGGTAAAGGCAGTCGAACGGGATGAATTTAGATTTGTAGAAATGGCTTCAGGATCCAAATAGAAGGTTGGTGGGAAGGTTGCAGGATGTAGCCTTAACCTGGGAGAGTTGGTCACTAGGGCCAACCTATATGTCACGACCTTAGGATCTTATGACGTTGTGATCGGTATCGAGTGGTTGTAATCGTATGAGGCGATACTCAACTGTAAGACGAAACGATTGAGCTTGATCGATGATGAGGGATAGAGACGCATGATCATAGGCCAGGACCAAGGAGTTTCCCTGAGGTTCATCTCTTCCTTGTAGCTATGGAAGAGGATGCACAAGGGATGTAAGCTTTATGCGATCCTTGCGTTAAACGAGAAGGGAGTAGCAGAAGGTATAGAACACCTTATGGTGGTGAGAGAGTTTGTAGATGTATTCCTTGAGGAGTTACCTGGGATGCCGCCTGAGAGGGATTTGGAATTTACCATATAACTAAAATCGAGGACTGAACCGATAGAAAGAACGCCTTATCGGATGTCGACCCCGGATTTACAGAAGTTGAAAATGCAACTAAAGGAGTTGGTGGACGTAGGACTTATATGTTTGAGTGTGTTGCCGTGGGGTGTGCATGTTATCTTCATACGAAAGAAGGATGGGTTGTGGAGACTTTGCATTGACTATCATCAATTGAAAAAGGAAACGACAAAGAATCAGTATTTGTTGCCAAGGATTGATGATCTATTTGATATGATGAAAGGAGTGATAGTGTTTTCAAAGATTGACTTGAGATCAGGGTATCACCAGTTACGGATCAAGGAGGACGACATCCCTAAGACAACCTTTAAGATGAGGTTTGGACATTACGAGTTTACTATTTTACCTTTTGGACTGACAAACGCCCCTGAGATATTTATGAGTTTGATGAATCAAATGTTCCACGAATACTTGGACAAGTTCGTCCAAGTATTCATTGACGATATTTTGATTTACTCTTGGATGATGGAGGAGCATGACGAGCACTTGCACTTGGTACTACAGTGTCTACGAAAGAACAAATTGTATGGGAAATTATTTAAATGCTCATTTTATCAATTGAAGATTGACTACTTAGGGAATGTCATCTTTGGCGAAGGTAATATTGTGGATCCAACAAAGGTCGAGGCTATTATGGAATGGCCTGCACCGACGAATGTCCTCGAAGTGCATAGCTTCAGGGGTTTAGCGGGATATTATCGGCAGTTCGTCGATGGTTTTTCGAAGATAGAAAATCTGATCATGGAATTTTAGAAGAAGAACAAGAAGTTTGTTTGGAACGAGAAATGCACGGAGGCATTTTGGAGGCTCAAGGAGCTTTTGACGACAACACCGTAACTAAAGGTCCCTGATATGGACACAGACTTCTTGGTATGCACTGACACATCCAAGGAAGGCTTAGGCAGAGTCTTGATGCAAGACGGTCGAGTGATCACTTCCATCTCGAGAAAGTTGAGAAGGCATGAGGAGAACTATGTAATGCACAATTTGGAGTTGTTAGCCATTATTTATGCCTTGAGAGTTTGGAGACACTACCTGATTGGATGAAGATTCAAACTAAAAACGAACCACTGTGGTCTACAACACATCTTTGTGCAAGTGACTAGAACGCGCGACAACGACGTTGGTCAGAATTGCTTAGCGAGTACGATTTCGAGATTACTTAAATAAAAGGAATAATGAATAGAGTGGTAGATGCGTTGAGTCGGAGACTGCACATCTTTTCGGTGATGCCTCTTTAGACGAATCTACGGGAAATGATTCTAACCTTGCAGCACGTGGATGACTGGTACAAAGAGGTCAAGGATTTTATCGGAAAAAACCCACCCTCCCACCTCTACTTCTATTGGGAACTCCTCTCACTATGGCTCTTCTTTATCCAAGAATGAGGATATTTACACTTAGCATTCTCCTCATCCAACATTGGTGGATGTTGTAGGTGAATTTCCCCCATTCAAATCAAATAGATATGGAAATGCACTTAGTGGAAGTATATTTGTAGTCTTGCGTGGGCCTAGTAATAGATGCCCTTCAAGGGCTGGAACTCTAGTTCTTTTTTATATTTATCATTATTTGTGATGTATTTTTGTTTTTTTTTCAATTTATGGGCTAGTATACTTTCCATATTTATTAGAATAGGATCTAGGTAGCCAAGTATATGAATTTTTGGAAAAAAGACTATATGTTTTTCTTAATAGGCTCTAGCAAGACTCGTACCCTTTTGTATCACAATGCTATCTAGTTTAGTTTTGATTATTTATAATACAAAAATGTTTGTTATGGCAGGAATGTGTTTGAGAGAGATCCAGAACATGGTGTAGGGACACACTCCATGCACCATTGAATCAATCATGAACATAATATGGGGATGTGAATTTTCAAGCTTAAAATTACAAAACATAAAATTTGCAACCATGATTTCCTTTAAAAAAAAATAAAAAAAAAAAAGAGCCAAAACGAAAACCCTTCACTTTTTTACTCTTTACGGCCCTTCACTTTTTTACTCTTTACGGCTACATCATTAGTAGGTACTTGTGAAATGCCAAAATATTGTTTCTCTTCCTCCTAATAATTTTGTTTCAAACCATATTCCCAAATTACCTACAAACTAATCACAAATTGAAATGATAACTCTAACATCATCATTCCCTTGATCTTTTTACTCTTTATAGCTAGATCATTAATAAGCACTTATCAAATCCCAAATTGTTATTTTCCTTACTCTTAATAGTTTTGTTTCAAACTATGCTCAATCATCCAAGTTTCCTACATATAATTAGGAATTGATTGAAATGGAGATCATCATCGTTCATTGATTACTAATGTTATTATTCTAATATCAATTATTTAACTTTGAAACCATTAATATTAATCTTTCCATTTAAAGTAGTGTAAGACACTAATCACATTTTTCCTAATAAAAAAATGAAAAAACTATTATTAAAGTAAAAAGTTTTTAAAATTATTTAAAAATACATTTATCTATAAGTTCGCCATAATAATATATTAGCTTACATCCATAACTTCCACTATCTACGAGTGCACTCCCACTTTGATTCTCGCTGCTATTATTTTACGAGAGAGATGGCCAATCCCTATAAAATTTCAAAATAGAAAAAAACAAAAACAAAAAGGAGATGATTGCAAAATTTTAGAACATGGTATTATAAGATATGTTATCTTTAAAATATACATGAATTATAAGAGGTTTTTTCTTACAAATAAATTATCTATTAAATAAGAAGTTTATATTAAATAAGAAGTTTATAAAGTTTTTTGGGACAATATATTGTAATATATTTTAATTTT
>SNQJ01S0048907.1:18991-32181 GCA_010110895.2 Picea sitchensis | reverse complement strand
TGTGGATTGCGATACCTGTTTGATCAACCAAAGCTCAATGCTAGACAAGCTAGGTGGATGGCCCTCCTTAGCGAGTTTGATTTCGAAATCAAACACATTAAAGGAAAGGAAAATAGGGTGGTCGATGCCCTTAGCAGAAGTATAAAAACAATTCACTTGGCAACGGTGAGCACCTGCGAGACAGATGTCAAGGAAAGAATAAAAACTGCACAAGAAACAAATCCCTTCGTCCAGACCGTGACCATGTACCTACAACAAGAAACTGCCGGAGTAAAATATGAAGGCTACCAGATGACCGAAGGAGGCCTTCTCACTTACAGAAGAAGATTTTATATTCCAGATTGTGACAACTTGAAAAGGTTCATACTGGAGGAACTACATAAAAAGACCCTATTCTGGTCATCCAGGATACCAGAAGATGATCACGGCCACCAGAAAACAATTATATTGGCCTGGAATGAAGAAAAACGTAGCCGAGTACTTGGCCAAATGCATAGAGTGCCAATAGGTTAAAGCAGAACACCGACACCCAACAGGATTATTACAACCTCCACCAATCCCAGAATGGAAATGGGAAACCATCTCCATGGATTTCATCACCGGATTACCAACATCGACCAAACATAACGATGCCATTATGGTAGTGGTGGATAAATTGAGCAAGTCTACTCATTTTATCCCTGTCAAGTCCACTTGCAAAGCAATCGATATCGCCCAGGTATTCATGAAGGAGATATTCAAACTGCATGGTATGCTGAAAGAGATCGTGTCTGACAGAGGCACGAAATTTACTTCTAACTTTTGGAAATCACTGATGGCTGGCTTAGAGACCAAATTGTTGTTTAGCACCGCCTATCACCCTCAAACCAATGGATAGACAGAAAGAGTGAACCAAGTACTTGAATACATGCTAAGAATGCATGTAATTCATCGACCCAAGAAGTGGGAAGACTACCTGCCACTGGTAGAATTCGCCTACAACAACGGCTACCAAGCATCCTTAAAGATGAGTCCCTTCGAAGTCCTCTATGGTAGACCGTGTAACACTCCATTCAGCTGGAGTAATCCCGTAAATATAATTTCTTTTGGACCCAATATGTTGAAAGAAATGGAACAATAGGTGACTTAGATAAAACATAACCTGAAGGTCGCTCAGAACCAACAGAAAAGTTATGTCGACCAAAACAGAACTCCAAGAGAGTTCAAAATGGGAGACCATGTATATCTCAGAGTTAGACCCAGGAAGAGTTCTCTGAAAATGGGAGCTTGTGCCAAGTTGGCACCTAGGTATTGTGGAGCCTTTGAGGTTCTAGATAGAGTGGGACCTGTAGCCTATAGGCTAGCACTTCCTCCCACAGTCAAATAACATAATGTTTTCCATGTCTCATTATTGAAGAAATATGTACATGATGTTAACCATATAATTGATTGGTCTGTGATTCAGGTGGAACCGAAGGGAGAATTTCTACCAGAACCTCAATGCATACTAGACAGAAAGGAAACCCCGCTCTGGAACTGAACCATTGCACAGGTCAAGGTGCAGTGGAAACATTTTGGCCCAGATGAGGCTACATGGGAAATGGAGGATGCCATGAAACGGGCATATCCGATATTGTTTACACCTGTACATGCATGTCAAGTTGATAGATAGAACATCGAGGATGATGTTCCTATAAGGGGGAGGTAATTGTAACACCCTGTTTCCCCCAGTCTGTAAAAATAACTATACTAGCCAAGTATTGTAGCAAACTCAGAAATGTGAATGTGTGATGTGAATGGACCTTGTGAAAAAGGTCAATGGATGTGAATAATATTATGAATATATATTGCAGGACTGCTAAGAGGGGATGTGCTGAAAAAGAGACCACGATGGCTGGAGAAAGGTGGTGGAAGGCACCTGGAAAGGTGGTGTTAACTTCCACCAAGACCAATACCATATTTGTACTTCACTGGCCCGGAGAACCAAGAGCGGCTCGTTGGCCCGAATTAAATGACTCGCCAGGATGGGCAGGTAAAGGGATCCTCATGAGTAATGAGGGATGGGGGTGAACCGCCCATCCATAGAGTCCTCAGACCTGACCATCACGAGGAAGGTCATGCCACACGCAACCTTGCCGAAAGGAGAGAAAGGCAGGAGGAGTGTGCAATCACGGGCAAACACGAGGGAAGGAAGAAGGAGAACTCTAGAAAAATACAAAGTGAGTGATAGCGGAGAAGAAGGAGAGTAACTTTCTTTCTCGGTCACTGGAAAATAGAGACTCGGTCTCACAGCATCGTGGTCTCAGCTCGGGGGTGGCTAGTGGTAAATCCGTTGGGAGTCGCTGAGCCTACGGTTGGGTGGAAACGAGCACCCCTCTCAGCAGTTGCAATCACATCAGGTGTTATTTCTGATAAGTGTTTTACATCTTGCATCTTGAAATTTATATGTTGACATGTATGCTCATAGTCTGTGCAGGTTATGAATGGTTTGAGTATAAGATTGTTTGTGTGGTGTTTTGATCAGAAATGGTGGTTGCATGCTNCGAGGATGATGTTCCTATAAGGGGGAGGTAATTGTAACACCCTGTTTCCCCCAGTCTGTAAAAATAACTATACTAGCCAAGTATTGTAGCAAACTCAGAAATGTGAATGTGTGATGTGAATGGACCTTGTGAAAAAGGTCAATGGATGTGAATAATATTATGAATATATATTGCAGGACTGCTAAGAGGGGATGTGCTGAAAAAGAGACCACGATGGCTGGAGAAAGGTGGTGGAAGGCACCTGGAAAGGTGGTGTTAACTTCCACCAAGACCAATACCATATTTGTACTTCACTGGCCCGGAGAACCAAGAGCGGCTCGTTGGCCCGAATTAAATGACTCGCCAGGATGGGCAGGTAAAGGGATCCTCATGAGTAATGAGGGATGGGGGTGAACCGCCCATCCATAGAGTCCTCAGACCTGACCATCACGAGGAAGGTCATGCCACACGCAACCTTGCCGAAAGGAGAGAAAGGCAGGAGGAGTGTGCAATCACGGGCAAACACGAGGGAAGGAAGAAGGAGAACTCTAGAAAAATACAAAGTGAGTGATAGCGGAGAAGAAGGAGAGTAACTTTCTTTCTCGGTCACTGGAAAATAGAGACTCGGTCTCACAGCATCGTGGTCTCAGCTCGGGGGTGGCTAGTGGTAAATCCGTTGGGAGTCGCTGAGCCTACGGTTGGGTGGAAACGAGCACCCCTCTCAGCAGTTGCAATCACATCAGGTGTTATTTCTGATAAGTGTTTTACATCTTGCATCTTGAAATTTATATGTTGACATGTATGCTCATAGTCTGTGCAGGTTATGAATGGTTTGAGTATAAGATTGTTTGTGTGGTGTTTTGATCAGAAATGGTGGTTGCATGCTTTTATTGGAAGGACCACGTATGGCTTATGTTTATAGATAGATTTATATATATGTATACCGATCTAACTTGGACTTCAAGTCTACTTTCGAGAAATCTATGCCCTTATTCGTCTCCAGGAATACCCCAAATAAATCTCTCCATAGAGATACCCTCTTTTGGAAAACTTAACAAGAACTTGAAAAAGGATTTGAAGGCGCAAGTCTTTGTAATCCTGTACGAGGAAGAATGGGCCTCTCAAAATCCTGAAATAGCCGCGTAGGGATAAGAATCGATTGACGGATGAGATCTCGTCGGAATATCTACGGCCATTCACAACCATTAGATTGGAGGAAGAGACAAGGGCGTTAAATTCCTTAACCCGTTTCCTTTATCTTCATGAGTAGCAAAGAAATTGGGACCGTAGATCCCCAAGATCCATGGGCGTATCTGGACCGTTGGTTTTTCCACGTCCACGGAGCAGCGAGAGAGTGCACAATGCGGGACAGATATGAACCGTCAGATCTTAGTTATAAAACCCGATAGTCGCTGGATCTGTCAGGAGATGCATGAGGGTTAAGCCCTCATGAACAAAGGCGAAATTTATGAAAGAGGAGTTGATATCGGGGCTTCGAACTTCAGGATTTCAGAAGTCTTGATGACGAGAGATCGGGACACTCCATGGTGGAAATCCCGAAATAGATCTGGATTGTTTGATTTAGGGAGGCCACGTGTCGCGATATCATCCATTTCGTGGATTCGGACATCGAGAAACAAAAGAGGAAGGTGAGCATTTTGAACTCACACTTGGCGAAGTCCCGAAACAATCTGGACCATCCATCCGTGGAGGACACGTGGCAGTAATCCAAGACTTCAGGAGAGTCCCGAAAGGAAGAGTCCATCGGGATTTTTCAAATTGGGAATTTGGGAGTCTCGATGACAAGAGGTCGGGCTCTTGTATTCATAAATCCTGAAAGAACTAGGATAGAGGTCTTATGAGGAATGGTCACCTGGATCAGGGCATAGCCAGGAGGGCTAATGTGACAAAGGCCATTTTGGGAAATTGGAAATTGGGAATTCAAGAGTCCCGATGACAAGAGGTCGGGCTCTTGTATTCATAAATCTCGAAAGAAATTGGATGGAGGTCTTGTGAGGAATGGTCACCTGGATCAGGGCATAGCCAAGAGGGCTAATGTGACAAAGGCCATTTTGGGAAATCGGAAATTGGGAATTTGGGAGTCCCGATGACAAGAGGTCGGGCTCTAGTATTCATAAATCCCGAAGGGAATAAGACTGCGGTCTTATGAGAAGTGGTCATATGGACCAAGGCATACCCCAGGGGGCTAGTTGTTGATTGAAGCCTCTTTGCCATTTCGACATTTCGTGGTTTGCAGAGTCGAAATACTCGACTCACTTATACCACTGAGTCGTGAAATGTGAAAAGGCGCCTAGTTGTTTGGCCTATGATCATGATCAAAGGTCACACAGAGGTGGAAAAAAGGGAAGAGCTAGCCTATGCTAAGCCCCATAGGATTTCGGGGATTCTGTCCCTCAAGAAAAGGCAAGAAAAATTATTATGTCATAGTGGGGTTGTGACACTTAGTATATGTGATTAAAATATTTATACTATTAAGGTAATTTATATAATAATAATTTTATCATTTTAAATAATGGTAATGAGTTGGCATGGATATTTTTTTATTCCTATTTTCATTGTGAGTTAGTTTACCATCTCCTTAATAAACCTAAAAAAGAATTCACATTCTTCATTTGACCTTCAATATTCATTCATGAAGATGGTGGGATATGGATCCAGGATCAAATTTGAGAATTCACATTCTTGATTCGACCCAGAATATGCATTCACGAAGATGGTGAGATATGGAGGGAGGATTAAATTTGAAGGTTGAATTATATTTCAATTTGAAGGGTTATTATTGTTGGTTTAATCTTTTTATATTAAAAGGTAAATATAATGATTATCTTTATATTGGGAGTAATGTTTATTTTTTTTCCACGGAAAAAATATATATTTATATTCATGAGGGGTGAATATACATGTTACTCTGGCCACCATTAGAGTGATCATAGCTTTATAGCATCTTCTTACAAACCAGTTTCTCCTTAGATGAAAGAAAAAAAATCATGTTCACAAGGATGGGACCTCGGTTGGGATACGGATGCCCAACATCCTTAGCAACGTGCGACATCGATGTCTTTCGTTTGATGGATTTGCATCTCATACATCAACCACTTAACATCCTGTAGAGTATTGATTTCAATTCTATACAAACTGTAATGTCCAAAGAAACATTACAACAGAGAATAACAATTTGACATTGGATTTTAAAAGAAAAATTTCATAGACTTCAACTCTTCCAAATTTATAAATTCATAGAATACCATAGCACCAACTGAGAGAGATAACACTTCTTTTGATAATATGCCTTCGTATTCAACTGTTTCTTTGTATATGTGATGGAAGGAGAACCATTCAAAAGATTGAATGGAGGCCAAGATATCCTGAAGGAAAGGGTCAAGGCTAACATTTAACATTGTAGCTTTTTTGTTTTCCCAATCTATTACCAACTTTGAATCACCCAAAACTTGTTGTTTCCTTACTCTTTTCTTATCGCTACTTCTATCGAAGTCCATAATGCTATGAATTGTAGTCTATTTTGTGTCCATTCCTTCCTGGGAATATCATATATGAGTATAATGGTTTTGCTTCATGAAAAGCACAACACCTACCCCACACATTAGTGAATGGCCTTAATTGGCCCCATCAAAGAACCCCCATGGGATATCAAGGTCTGGGTGAGGCATAAGCAGGGTCTTATCATTTTTTTCTTTTGTCTCCACTTGAAATTCCTTGGAGATATTTATAATGAGACATGTTGATACTCCGTGGGAATTTCCACATTCTTGAAAATGTGTGAATTGTGCTCTCACCATAGAGTGTTAACCATAATGCACATAACACCTTCAAAATGCTTCATTGTCTTAGAGACAATCCTTGAAGCAGTTCTCAAGCCTTTCCTTCAATGAGGTGGGCTTTGGCTTGAGTTCTTCCTGAACAATGTTCATTGCCTGTGTTGCATAAGAATATCAGATGAAAATGTGAGAGGAGGACTATGTTACCTCTTCAAGCAGAGACTGATTCATTTCTTCAAAAGTTACAGAAGGGAACTTTGAGATAACCTCTAAAATATCTTGAATCAGGCGTCCACTGGGTTCTTGAAAGAGATATTTAAAGTGTTGAACCCATTCCTCCACCTTGTACTTGAAGGAGTGAAACTCTCTTTTCCTGATTTCTTGGATGGTATTCAATTATTTATGGTGGTTCGCAAATTGGTGAAAACATTTAGTGTTACTGTCTCCTTCTTTGATCCAAATGGCCCTGCTCTTCTACCTCCAATTTTTCTCATCTTTGTCTAAAATGTAGTGATGTGTGGATTCAAATTCGTGGAGAAGGTTTAATTGATTTTCAGATAGAGAATCCTAATAATTATCCATATATAAGTGTGCAATCATATCCTTGAGTTCCTTCAGCTGGGCTTGGGTCCTGTCTTTGAATGATTTTAGCCAACACTTTGTGGCTTCCTTTACTCTGGTTAAATTTTCGGCAACCTGATGCACACGAGAAGAAGGAGAGGAGGTATCAATATGCACCCAATATATTTTGATGAGAATCATGTATTCCTCCTTTGTGAGACACACTTTATTGAATTTTAATGGGGCGGGAGGAGAATATCCACCTGAATCCAGGTTGAAAATAATTGGCAAGTAATTAGATAGGCCACCCATTAACACATATGATTTCATTAGAAGGCCATTGTTCATCAATGGTTCTACAACCAAGAATATATCTAGTCTCTTGGATATCGCTTTGTCATTTAGCCCATAATTTCTAGGAACTAACTTCACTAGTTCCAATTCAATAAGATGGTATTTTCCAAGGAAGGATGAGAAGAATTCAGGTCCTGCCTAGGATTGGTGCCCCATACTTCCCTTATAGATAATGTGAGATTCAGGTTGTCCTCAACAAGAATATGAGAGTCAGGCCCTAGAATCTTCGAGTTGTTCCCAGTACATGATTCTATCATAATATGGCCCACAATTGTTTAAAAGATTGAAAATGAATCCAATATATTTAAACTCCATTTTGACATAAAAAGATGAGTTGAACAACGAAGTAGATAGGGATTTACAAGTCATGATCCAATTGACTAGCCTACTGCATCCACATAATAAAACGACCACTTGTTTATCCAAGGCTCCAGAATATCCCTCGCTTTAGAACCATTGTGTTTAGTCTCCAGAATTAAAATCACATCTACTTTTTTATTTAAAATGAGTCTCTTGAGGGATAGCTATTTTCGGGCACCCCCACCCCCCTCGCTTTGAAAGAGATGCAATCATGGTAGGGCCTTCTTGAGCTATTTCCCTACTCCAAGGGCCCTATGAATAGTAGAATGTTTTCCTTTTCAGATATATTGAACTATTTTTTGTTGAGCTTTTAGAATAAGATAATTTCTCCCCATTGGGTTGGATTGAATTAGATCAAGGACAAGGCGTACATAACAAGAAGAATCCTCTTTTTTGGGGAATAAGGCCTAAGAGTATACCATTTTCTAGGAGGAGAGGCTTCCTTCTTCTCGAGGGTGGGGGTGGTCCATCGCCACCTTAGAAACTCCTGAGACAATTTAACCATATTCTTGATGTATTTAGGGAAATCAAGTGAAGCGGAGGAGGGAGGGGACAAATCATGACACCTAATGAGAGAATCCATGGAAGGGAAACCAACCGAAGAGATAAGGGAATGAATACCAACAACATTACCGATAATAGGATCATTCTCCCTAGAAGAAAAAATAATAGGGGATGGAATAGGAAGAGGTGTACGAAAGAGGGGAACAAAGTTTGCTGACACATTCGAAGGAAAATCCTCTTGTGCTTATGCAAGACATGAGACATTTATGGCCTATTTGTCTCCCATCTATTTGGAAGTTTCCTAGTATTCTACCATCGGCTTTGCCTTAGCATTTTTTTCCCAAACCTTTCTTCCATGAACCAAAGCTGGAAAAACTTTTTTACAATGTGCTTTCATGTGTCCTATCTCATGATAGTAAAAAACCAAAAACTAATCTTCGAGTAGTCAATTTTTTTATTCCAAGAGATATTTCTAAACACCAAGTCCATGTTTCCCACTAGTGATTCTCTGAGGTCTACCTCAATTTGAATCCAGACCCATCTCCTATCTACTTTAGTGTTCTAGATCATCTCCACCCTTATGAATTCCCGATATTGTTTCCTATAGCATCAAGAGATTATTTATACTAGAAAACTAAGAAGACCTTGAACAAAATTTCCCACACTAGTGAAATTTCTATCGAGGCCTTGGCTGGGTCGAATTTTATAGACCATGTTTGGATGATTAGATAAAATGGCCCCTAGTTCCATCCTTGTCCTAGGATTTTTTTAAAATATTCCTCAGACTAGAAGATAAACCATAGCCACCCATTAACAAATATATGGAAGATTGGCCTATATTCAATCACGAAAGACTAGTTTGTATACAACCACCTTGATAATGAGGCTTCTCTTACCTCCTTTCCACAAAATTTTCCAACCAAAGTCTTACCAAATAATCTTGAGATGTCATTGATCGCTATGTCCTTTCCAAACCATGGCCATCTTCTCCCTTCATGCACACACACACTTCAATTAGTTTTTTGCACCTTCGGCTCCCAGTCTTTGGTCTGTACTGAAAAAACCTTCTTTCCTTCAACAAGCCTGGAAGACAAAATCTCGACAAGGGGAAGAGGGATCACATTTGTGTGTGATGCAGAGACCATGATAGATGTGGGATTAAATGATCCCTTGAGGGGAACTTTCTCCTCTACCTGGAAGGTTTCCTTTTCAGGGCTCGAGAACTTAAGAGCTTCATCCACATCGGTGATGATCCATAATTATATATGAAAAAAATAAAAATGAGGAAACAACAATAGAAGGATACACATAGATAAAACACTGCACAATACAAATATGTGGAGATTGGAAGATAAAACACTGGGAGTAAGAAGTAAAACGACCATCAACTATATTCGGTAAAGAATACACCCTTTTATCAGACCATGTGATTTAGTTTGCAACAATATAAAATATGTTGCTACTTTATTTCTAAGCACTCTACACAGTGAGATCTATTTAAAAGGTTACTAGATAACAAAAACTAACATTCTACAATAAATTATGGAGGACCTTGTTACACTACACTGACAAGGGATTTTTATTAAAATTAATTGACTAACGTAACTAACATGCTAGATAATTATTAGAAGTCACTTTTCTCAACTATACTAGATAGGGAAGTTTACAATAAAAATTACTAGTGAATTCCTACATGTCCTCCTACTCACTAGCAAAGGAAGGTGGGCATCCTCTATGGTGGCTTAATTCCTCCATCTTAGATCCGGAAGTGTCCCTACTTCTACTAGCAAGTGAGGGAAATAAGCATACAAGTTTGCTATAGAAATCCACTTGTCATGCATCGACGTTTGGCCCTTGCAAACCACTAGAGAGGAAATATGTTGTTGATGGCGAGTGTTATGAGTCATTGAATCTACAATGGTGTTTGTGAGTAGAGGAGGTTGAAAATATGGAATATTTTCCACTAGATGATGTATTGTAAGAGATTCCTCAGGGAGCAGTGGCTCAAACAACTTGATATTTTTTATGTTGAGCACATAGTGGATGTCGAGTTGGGGTGGTAAGTTGAGGAGATAAGCATTCTCGTCAATTATTTCAAGAACTTTGTATGGACCATAGTGCAGTGGATTGAGCTTATGATGTTATCCTCAGAACCAATGCTTTTCCAGTAGCAATACACTTTATCGCTAGGATGAAATACCAAGGGTGTGCACCATTTATTATGTTGTTGCTTGGCACATTCCCGTGCTTCTTGTAATTCCTTTGATACTTGTGAATGTCACTAAGCTATGTTGTGGATGAAACTATGCACTGATTTATGCTCCCATTGTCAGTGTGTAGACCTTGGGGGTGCAAGCGTTACTGGAAATTTGGAGGGCACACTTGGTTGTAATCCCAAACAAACCTCAAAGGGCGAGAATCCTATGGAAGAGTGAGTTTCCTGATTATAGCTATGCTAAATGACATGTATATAGGACTCCCATTGCTTATTTTTGTCTTCAATCTCATAAATTTGAACTCAACCTTTGTAGTCCACACAAATTTCACTTGATGTGATAGTTGATGTAGAAGGTAAGACAGCTGTGAGAAGTGGGAAACAAACTTCCTATAGAAATTTATTCCCCCCATGAAAATTTTTAGTTCATGCAAATTTGATGGTGTGCGCCATTGTGCCAATTCCTGGACCCGAGAGGGATATGGGTGCACACCTTGTGTATCCACTATAAATCCCAAACATTGGGTAAAGCAATGTCCAAAAAAGGACTTATTTTCTTTCACCCGCAACTTATGCTCATGCATCAACTCAAGCACTTTGCGCACATGTTGTAGGTAGTATTTCCAAGAGTTAGTGAAGATCAAAATATCATCTAAATAAATGTTGAAAAACTTACTCATGTGTGGTCTAAATATATCATTAATTAGCCACCTAAATGTGGTTGGTGCATTTGTCATCACAAATGGCATTACCATCCACTCGAAAATCCCAAATTTGTTCTTGAATGTTGTCTCCTATGTGTTTGCGGCCTGCATGCGAACTTGATGATACCATGTTGTCAAGTCCATCTTCATGAAGAAGTAATACCCTTGTAGGTTGTCCAGCAAATACTCAATCCAAAGTAAGGGATATATGTTTTTAATCATGGCTTTATTGAGGGCACAATACTCCGTCATGAGGCACCATTCACGGGTTTCTTTCTTGGGCATGATAAAGGTCGGGCACACATAGGGCGATAATGAAGGTCTAATGTGGCCTGATTTCAGAAGTTGGCCAACTTGGTGTTTAGTTTTATAAGATTCTTGAGGAGTGAATTGGTAATAAGGGGGATTGGGAAATGTGGTACCTAGTATGAGGTCAATGGATTGCTCAATAGAGCAGGATGAGGGTAATCTCGTGCGAGGTATGAATACATGCACAAATTATTGGATCAAGGGGACCATGTCCGGAGGGATAGGATTGGGAAAATTATCAAGATTCATAGGGAAAACAAGGCACAATGATACACATTTATTGATATTGATCTACCTAAGGGTTTCTTTTTCGGCAAGATATGGACGGGATTTAGGAGCAGAGGATGTGAGAACATAGGTGCACCCTTCAAGTTGTAGATGGTATGGGTGATATTGGTCATGGTATACCACATGGTTGGCCTATTGGTATGGAAGGCCAAGTAACAAATCAACACAATACATAGGAGAAACATCGCATGTGACTATATCTCAAAAAGGGTTAATTGCAAAAGTGGTCGCACAACACTGTGAAACTGCGAGATGAGGGTATCCCTTTTCGACCCAACCAAGTTGGTAAGGGGATGGGTGGAGAGTAGTGGGAAGTTGGAGTCATTGAACTAGGTCCTTGGGGACAATTTTATTTTGGCTAGCATAGTCCATAATTAATGAGGGTGGACAATTCATGTTTAATCTAGAAATTATGGGTGAATAGTGGGACAATAGATGTGTCGGGTTCATTAGTAGCCATCAATATGAGGGATGGATCTCCTTTGGTAAGATTAATTGCGGTAGACAACTTCTGGAGATGTAAGGGAGTCAGGAGGAGCTATTTCTGCAAACAAGGTTTTATTGGTGCACATATTCTTAAGTGCACGACAATTGGAAGATAAATGCGAATCGGTCTTGTGGAAAGAACACCAGGTCACATTGCGCGCTGAGGTGGGTGAGTTCTGTGGACTAGAGGTTAGGGTATGAGGGGAAGCACTAGTAGTAAAGGGTCCGACTCGAACTTGAGGGGACCAAATTGGAGGAACCACCGTGCATTCCATTGCCAAGGCGCAAAGAAACCCCTTTTCTAGGGACATCAAATAACATCAACCATCATGAAAGTATTCTTCTTTATATTACCAATCAGATTTCAAGTATGTGTGAATGTCAATTTTAATATCTTGACATGGAAGTATTCTTCTTTATATTACCAATCAGATTTCAAGCATGTGTCACTCTCCATTTTAATATCTTGACAAGTCAACAATAATATCCTCGGAGTATACGTTTCATAGATTTTAAAAAGCATTGTACTTTAAATCATGAACAGATTCTTTTAATGATGTCAATGTCCAATTTTAAGAAACAAAGCAAGTGATGTTAGGTCTCGAACACGGTAGAAAATTATAAGAAACAGTGAATAAAGTAGCGGGATAGAAATAAAATTGAGAAATAATGTTAGGATATTTATTTTTTAAATTATAAGGAACAATGAATAATGTAGCGGGTAGAAATATTTAAATAAATTTGAGTGGAGAATAATAATTGGTGTTCAATATCAACTACCATATAAAATTACAAAGAATGATGATGGGTTTAGATTCATCTACCAAATCATAAAATTACAAAGAATGATCATTAAGGTAATGGGTTTAGATTCATCTAATAAATCAGATAAGATATAACAATTAATCTGGTTTAGATTCATCTAATTAATCAGATAAGATATAACAATGAATTAAAAAATTAGTGAATGTTATTAGGTGGAGTAAACTTTTGTAAACATATAATATATAATTATTTATGGATTGTAAATACTAGTTTGAGTGTTTAGTTATTATATAGAGTTCTCTCGAAAAGTAAGAGGAAATTTGGAAATTCATTATTTATAATTTTA
>SNQJ01S0048907.1:0-18981 GCA_010110895.2 Picea sitchensis | reverse complement strand
TACCAATCAGATTTCAAGTATGTGTGAATGTCAATTTTAATATCTTGACATGGAAGTATTCTTCTTTATATTACCAATCAGATTTCAAGCATGTGTCACTCTCCATTTTAATATCTTGACAAGTCAACAATAATATCCTCGGAGTATACGTTTCATAGATTTTAAAAAGCATTGTACTTTAAATCATGAACAGATTCTTTTAATGATGTCAATGTCCAATTTTAAGAAACAAAGCAAGTGATGTTAGGTCTCGAACACGGTAGAAAATTATAAGAAACAGTGAATAAAGTAGCGGGATAGAAATAAAATTGAGAAATAATGTTAGGATATTTATTTTTTAAATTATAAGGAACAATGAATAATGTAGCGGGTAGAAATATTTAAATAAATTTGAGTGGAGAATAATAATTGGTGTTCAATATCAACTACCATATAAAATTACAAAGAATGATGATGGGTTTAGATTCATCTACCAAATCATAAAATTACAAAGAATGATCATTAAGGTAATGGGTTTAGATTCATCTAATAAATCAGATAAGATATAACAATTAATCTGGTTTAGATTCATCTAATTAATCAGATAAGATATAACAATGAATTAAAAAATTAGTGAATGTTATTAGGTGGAGTAAACTTTTGTAAACATATAATATATAATTATTTATGGATTGTAAATACTAGTTTGAGTGTTTAGTTATTATATAGAGTTCTCTCGAAAAGTAAGAGGAAATTTGGAAATTCATTATTTATAATTTTAGTATAACTTTTTGTCAAGTAAATATTAATTTTTTTTTATTAGTTTTAATTTTTTTTATATTAATAACAGAGACATATTATCGATTATATATGAGTGAATGCACATTAAAGAATTTTTTTAAAGAAAATTATTAAATAAAAAATTAATAAAATAAAAAAATTGAATTTTAAAGAATGATTTAAGGTAACAAGAAAATGTCAATTTCCACTAGTATATTTAGTTAAGGTGTGTGTCTATTCTTAATCCAACCATGTTAATGGTTGGTGTGGCCCAAAGCAAACAAAAAAAGTAACCAAAAAAATGAAATATGACAAATGAAATTAATTTATATAATTTATATTTATGGAAAATTATATTATTATGTAGAAATCAACTATTTGTATTAATATGAAATATAATTAAATGCAAAATTTTAATGTTGTTTTGATAATGTTTTTAAACACTAAAATTGATGATGATGATGACGATGACAACGACGAGGAGGAGGATGATGATGATGATGATGATGATGATGATGATGATTAATGTCAATAGAGATTAAAATTGGTTTATAGAACCTCAAAAAAGGTATCAAAATACTTAGATTTATTTACAATGTTATTTCTTTGTTCAAAAAGTTTTTGTTAAAATATTGTGTAATTGCAAAGAATATTTTTATCCCCTTTTGTGGATAAAGTAAAAGATAAAATATATATTATTGATTAGATCAATTCCCTTTTGTGGATTGATCATGTCGGGCATTGTAATTGACCAAATCCCCTTTTGCGGATTAGTCAAACCCTAACTGTAATATGAAAATTAAGAAGTTGGCCCCCATGCAAATCAAAGTGGCTCTGACCACCCATAAAGACAACTTGGCCTTGCTAGTGAAGAGACACCTCCTTTCAGCACTTTCTATTACACCTCAAAATTACTCACTTCAATAGTGTCGCAAGTATCGTCATTACGAGTGTTGTAAGTGTCGCATCTTGTTCGCAAGTGTCACATCTTAACTATAAGTGTTGCAAGTGTCACAAACATCATACTGTCATATTGCATATGTCGTGCCTCTAAAGACATCATAAAGACACTTAAGACACATCAAAGGGTGGTTTGGAAGAAGAGAAATCACTTGGTAGGAAGTACAAGCCTTTTGCCATTGGAAAAATCACTCAAAAATGAATTTTGGAGAAGAGCTCTCCCCTACCCATTGTCAGGGAGTCCTGGCACTCCCTAAGCATCTTTGGGCAAGTGCTTGAGTGCACTGTGCACCCTTTTGGGGGAGAACTACCCTTTTTTGAGAAAAAATTTGGGTTTGTTGAGGTAAATCAGGGAAGAATCCCTCAATTCCTGAAGGTGGTTGGATTCAAATAGATGGTCAAGGCATGATCTTAGGGGAGATCCTCAACTGAAGGAGAGGAATCCTCAACTCATCCCAAAGATCTCTCAAGTGGCTGTACCTCTCCAAAGTTATATAAAGAGGCCTTCTCATGGTGAAAGGCACAAGGCAGAAGAGAGACTAGAGATTGATACCAAACTTATGATCCTATAAGTGGTATTGACAGAGATAGAAAAGAATAGAGATTAGAGTTTGATACCAAACTTATGATCCTATAAGTGGTATTGACAGACATAGAAAATATTGGAGATGTGAAACTTATGATCTCATGAGTGAGATGTCATCAAAGCAATCAGTGGAGATTGATTGAGCAAAGGGTTTGGACAAGGAGAACTGGAAGAAGTTGTTCCACCTTCATTCAAAGGATTGCAAGTACTTTTACTTGTTCTCATTAATAATCAATGCTTGGTCTATTTATTTCAAACTTATGCTTGTTCCATATGAGTTTGTATACAGTAGATGGATCTATGTTTGAGCTAATCTCAGTAGAGTAGGAAGTATTTTGTACCTTTGTTTGTTCGATAGGACCTATTAGGGAGCTCAGGATCAAAGCTCAGCCTGGACTTTGCAGGGACAAACATTGCCGATAAGGTACATATCTTTCTCCTTCTCTTTCATTTATTATCTTGATTAGATCTAAAAGGAAGTCAATTTCCATGTTAAGCACTTTTCTGCCTTGGCCTTAGGAGTCTAGAGACCAAGAGGGAATCCACTTGTGCACAGGGGGATTCATTTACAACAGAAATTGGCGACTCCACTAGGGAGGAACTCTGATTTTTATTTCCATTCCCAGATCTTATTTTGGCCCTTTTCCCATTGATTTGATCTTCTCCATATTGTCTTTTTTATTCTTAGATTGGTTTGATTGCCTCTTTATGTCATCAGGATCACCTTGATTGACTAAATTTTCTTGAATTTTTGAGTTTTTGGAAACTTTTATGAGCTTTTGTAGTAGACTGCTCCCCTGCCCTTATTAGTAGAGTGCCAACATTCCCTGGTGGTCTTACACAGAGTGTTGGAGTGCTCTGGTAACCCTTACGCTAGAGCACTATCCCATTTTCAGTGAAAAATCATCTTGTTTTTCAATTTCTGGGTTCAGTTTTTGCTTTTTGCATTTTCTCAGGGTCTCATACGCTAAGTCCATCTTGGTATTGGGTTTCAAACACCTTATTTTCTAAGGATTCATCATCTCTTGTTTGTATTTTTTTGACATTTGTCCTTACTTTGCAAAACTCTTTGTCCTTGACAATTTAGAGTCAATTTGTCATCTTCTTCTCATTTATCTGATTGAATGAAAACTTTGTAAGGGAATTCAAAGGTCTATGCACCCTTCCATTTTGATCTTTAAGGTCATATTGTCCAATTCTTTCTCCTTCCTTTTGATTTTTTGGATTTATGTTTCTTGTTTGATCATAACAAGGGTGTCTTTTGGTTTATGTGAAGTTTACTTCCAGATTGCTTAAATCTCACAAGTCTTGAAGACTGATTAGCATAGGAAGCTTTACATCTACTGGTTATCAGACACATTTAAACATTTTAGCATTTCATTGTATTACTTATTGAGGACTATTGCATGAGGTCATTGCATCTTAGTGTTTGACAGTGAAAAGAAAAATCATTTTCCTTCCCTTAATTAGACATTCATTAAAAGAAAAGATTGCTTATCATTTCTTATGCATGTTTTGGGAATTGAGTCATAATATCATCAGTCTTCACTCTCATACACCTCTGAGTAAACAACAACCACTAAAATCAACGCTTAACTAAAGTTTATCAGAATTTTTACATCTTTGTTAGCAAACCTACATTAGTTTAAGGTGTAGGGCTTTGGAATAGGTTGAAAGGATAACTTTCCAAAGCTATCAAACAAAATTAGCATCTTGCGATAGGGAGAGAAAATACAATTGTCGTATAGGCTTTCTAGGATCCCCCTCTCACATAGGGGTTACACACGAGGTCACACTCGGGTGAGTTATGGAGATTATCCCTCCATGGTTCAACTGTTTGTAGAGGTTGGATTGTATATTGGGGGTCACTTGAGGGTATACCCACGATTATGTGTGGGAGCCTCTTGAGTTGATTTCAGACTTGTTATCCTGCCCATATGTTCGGATCAGACTGTCAACTATACCCTCCCACGGGCTGACTGGGAATTGGTGACCTTAGTATCCATAATATTTATTGTCCCACACAAGGTGACGGGGAAGGGAAGTCTCACTGTACCTAGAATAGACGTTGGTCAAACTCACCCAGGCTCCTTGGAGGGTAAATCCACAATTACTGCATGGAATCTTGCACCAAGGCATAAGTCTATTAAGCAGGTCGCCAACATAACTGATCCACCCACTCTATCCCCAACTCTTCCTATTTTGATATTGCGACATTGGATTTCATCACCAACTAGTGGTTTCATTATGGGAAGGTTTGTTTGATTGATTGATTCTCATATTCATAGCGTGTGTTGGTTGTGTTACTTAGTGGACGTTAGGTCGATTCAGTGTTAATGGCATATAATCCTGAGAGCACCAATGGAGGAATCCCTTCTTCTGGGGAACCTTATACTTTTCCTTCTCTTGGAAACTTTGGTCCTCCGTACATTGCCACACTGAGTCTTTCGGGACTCACCATCGGATTACCGGTTTGGTTGTTCCCCACTCTGTTGAACTCGAATCCTCCCAATGTTTCAAGTGCACCTAATACTTTAGATCTCAGTACACCACCCACACATCAACCTCACGTCGAATTTTCGCCTTCTTTGCCCATTAAGTCTCCTTCCCTTTCTCCTTCTTCATCTAGTGAAATCTCTAAAGAAAGTAGATAGGTTGATCAGAAGAAGAAGAAGATCCCGAAAAGGACCAAGGCTCCAACAACATCAGATGTTGAATCCCAGCAACCAACTACTGGTAATAGTATTGGGAGTGTTGATGAGGTCAACAAGATTAAAATGAAGAATCTGAAACCCAAATTACCTTGCAGTCTTTGTAAGGGTGACCACTTTCTGAGGAATTTCCCTGGTATTCCAAAGGTCTTAGAAATGTGTTCCTCCATGTCATCGACCTCTACTAGTCATGTCGATGCTACCATTTCAACTAGTGACGTTAAGGTTGGTAATAAGAAGACAAGTGCCAAATTTCCTTGTATGTTATGCAAAGGTGATCATTATTCTCACCTTTGTCCTCATATGGATGAGACTTCTTCTCTTTTGGAAAAACTTCAACTTCCAAAAGGTTATCGTAAGATTTCCCCCAACCCATCATTAGTTGATGTACTGGTCAATCCGGTTCCATCCCCTGTCAGTCCGATTGATCAGGTGGTCAATCTAGTTTCCTCCTTGATTGAACCAGAAACCCAAGTAGTTGATCTAGTTCCATCATCGATAAACCATACTCTTCATCAAAAGAGTGTAACCCAAGTAGTCGATCTGTTTTCATCCTCGATCGACCCCACTCTCCCATTAGAGAGTGACACCAAAGCGATCGATCCATTTCCAACCATCGATCCCATTCTCCCCTTGGATAATGAAACCCAATTGGTCGATCCGGTTCTGTCATTGATCGATCCCACTCCTCCTTTGACGAGTGCCAAAGTGGTTGATCTAGTCCCTTCCTCGGTCAGTCCCACTCTTCCTCTGAAGAGCGCCTACATGTTCGATCTAATCCCATCATTGGTCAATCCTACTCTCCCTCTAGAGAGTAAACCCGATACTTCCCAAATTTTTCTCATTGATACATAATCTACCATTTTGGGGGGCATTCCTCATTCTCCCATGAAACCCCCTCTAAGTAATGATGCCATGCTTTTTTATTGGGGTGCGCTAATGGGACCTCCTCTTCCCTCTCACATTCCTTTCCAAATTACAGTACATCTTGTGGTCGGGACATTCCTCAAGCATTGATAGATGAAGGTGTGTCCGTTAGTATTTTGTCCTCTGTTGCTTGGCATGCTTTGGGTTGTCCTCATCTTGTGCCGATTACACAGAATCTATTAGCTTTTAAAAGAAGAACTAGTCATCCTTTAGGGATCCTTCCTTAGTTTTCAGTAACTTTGGGAGGGAAAACTGTCTTTATTGATGTCATGGTAGTCTGAGACCCCTTGGATTTCTCTTTACTCCTTGGGAGGGATTATGTCTATTCCATGAAAGCTATTGTATCCACTCTTTTTCATGTGATATCTTTCCCTCGTGATGGAAGAATTGTGACTATTGATCAACTTTCATTCATCGGTCCTGACTGGATTACCTCCCTAAATGGTTCTTATATGCAGACAGTATCGCCCCCACCACATGTTAATTATTTGGCGTTGTCTCCCATGACTTCAACTTCCGATAATTTTGATCCGGTAGTTGACATGGTGATCTCTTCGGTAGGGCTATTGGAACCTGATCTCCTTACCCCTGTCGCGGCCCTCGATATGTGTTCCTTCTAGAGTTATTTTCTTCCATCCAATGAAGATCTCTTGGAATCCATGACCAAGTTTTGTCCCTTGACATGGTGTCCTTCCAGAGCATTATTCTCTTGGAAACCATGATTAAGAAGATTCTACAAGCACATGTTTTCTCTCTTATGTGGCAAGCTTGTTAAAAAATGAAATAGAGGTCATGAGCATAGTTTATATTCTCTATGGAAATCTCGTTAAAAAATGAAACAAAGATCATGAGCACATTTTCTCTTCTCTGTAACAAGATTGTTAAAAAATGAAATAGAAGCTTTGAGAATAGTTTTCCTCTCTGTAGCAAGCTTGTTAAAAAATGAAATAGATACCTGGGGATTGAACCTGGAGCCCTGAGCATAGTTCTTTTCCTGTGTCAAGCTCGTTAAAAAATGAAACAATCACCTCTCCTGAACCTTCTTTTCATCCACTCTTATCCTTTTTCTCCGTCTAGTAAAGAAATTGGTGACAACCTCAAAGTCGGTGAATGAATTGAAGCTTGGAGGGCATGTATCCAATATTTGATGATCATTCTAGAGTTAAGCCACTAGCTTTCAAGCTAGGAGCATACCAAGCTGAGTCTTTATTCTTTCGCGTACTTGAAAAAACATAAGAATGTAGCTGAGTAGACTTTTATCACTTTTTCGGACTCGCATGGATATACGAAAAAGGAACCCCTTGGAGTCGTCTTTGATCTCTTTTCAGACTCTCTAAACATGAAAAGATTGTCGAGTGATCTTGCTTCCTTTCCCACTCGTTAAAAGGTTTTAAAGGGAGTCTTTCGAGTGATAATTTATCTCTTTTTCGGCCTTGTAAGACTAATATTATGAAAAAGGACAACATTGGAGTCGTCTATAAGTTGTTTTTAGACTCTCTAAATATGAAAAACCACTGATTTTACCTTCTTTGGACTCGTTAAACAATCATACATTAAAGGGGCCATATGGGACCGAACCCTTACTTCTTCTAGTTCATTAAAGAAAGGAAGAGGGACTTACTGAAGGTGAGTCATATCGAGCATGTGTTACCCTCCTTGAGCTCATTAAATTAAAAAAAGAGGTACTTGTCTATCTGGATGGGGGAAAAATTGAAAGAAGCAAGCCGAGCAGTTTTTTGAGAACACTACTAGTAGCTCTTACGGTTTCCCTTGAACACGACACTTTTTCTTTGTACACATTTTAATCCGCAGAATCTCTGCATTGAGTCAATCCTCTGAGTTTCTTTTACTCCTTTGGATCACTTGACAAAATTCACAACATCCACTGCATTATCAATTTTTGGTCCATGTCATGTTTCTACTGTCGTGCCTCAATTTTCAAGGGAAGTATCTTCCTCGAGAGTCAGCCATCACAAATATCCTATTTCAATACCCGTGTCAGTCCATGTTCATTCGATGTTCCAATTACATAACTGTGTCTGTTTCATGTCATTGATGGGGGATACATCAAGGCCCTCCTTTGATGAGTCTGTTCCTGTCGACTTCAACACATTATCTAGGGACTCAAACTTAGAAACTAGTTAGTACCTTGGGACCTGCATGCCTCAATGGCGGGCCTCCTCATGTTCAACAGTGGGTTTACATCATTGAACTCTGATCAGATGATTCCACAGATGTTTGACTTCAGATCATCTATTCACATTCGTTGAAATGTACTAGAGTACATTGGGAATCATTGACATCAATGGTTATCTCCCTCGCACTTGTTAACGGTTTACATCATTGACTAGTAATTAAGTGGTTTATGCCATGTTCGACATGAGGACATCTATTCACATGGTTAGATTCGTACTACATCAGGATCGGTAAGAATACCCTGGGTTGAGTCATCACTCTTATATGTACTTTTCCCAGGTTGCGAAGGAGTTGTTTTGAACTATGACACATATACTGTTACATAGATCCACTTTGTATTAGTCATGGCTATGTCTTGTCATCTCGTAGATTCACTGTGCATTCTTCGTGGCTACGATCAGTTCATCTCATAGGAGAATAGATCCACATTGTATCTACGGTGGCTATACCATTTTTTCAATATAATTATGGATCCGCAGTTTATTTTATGGCGTCCATACCTAAAAAGTCTTTATCACTCAAGCATAGCTATTCCTCCCTTGGTTTTGAAACATGTCATAATATTTGTTTGATGGTTGTGTGCAGCTTTTTCTGGTTTCTCTACATCCATACCCTTGCTCAAAAAAGTCTACAAAGTACTTTAGTCATCATCATATTCTAACTCCATACTTTTGGGGGAAATCTGTTACACCTCAAAATTACTCACTTCGATAGTGTCTCAAGTGTCGTCATTACGAGTGTTGTAAGTGTCACATCTTGTCTGCAAGTGTCATATATTAATTATAAGTGTTGCGAGTGTCACAAACATCATACTGCCATATTTCATATGTCCTGCCTCTAATGACATCACAAATACACTTAAGACACCTCAAAGGGTGGTCTGGAAGAAGAGAAATCACTTGATAGGAAGTACAAGCCTTTTTCCATTGGAAAAAACACTCAAAACTAAATTTTGGAGAGGAGCACTCCCCTACCCACTGTCAGGGAGTTCTAGTGCTCCCTGCACCTCTTTGGGGGAGTTCTTGAGCTCCCTATGCACCCTTTTTGGGGATCACTACCCTTTTTTGAGCAAATTTTGGGTTTGTTGAGGCAAATCAGGGAAGAATCCCTCAATTCCTGAAGGTGGTTGGATTCAAGTAGATGGTCAAGGAATGATCTTAGGGGAGATCCTCAACTGAAGGAGAAGAATCCTCAACTCATCCCAAAGATCTCTTAAGTGGTTGGACCTCTCCAAGGTTATATATGGAGGCCTTCTCATGGTCAAAGGCACAAGAAATAAGAGAGACTAGAGATTGATACCAAACTTATGATCCTATAAGTGGTATTAACAGAGATTGAAAAGAATAGAGATTAGAGTTTTATACCAAACTTATGATCCTATAAGTGGTATTGACAGACATGGAAAATATTTGAGATGTGAAACTTATGATCTCATGAGTGAGATGTCATCAAAGAAATCAGTGGAGATTGATTGAGCAAAGGAGTTGGACAAGGAGAACTGGAAGAAGTTGTTGCACCTTCATTCAAAGGATTGTAAGTAATTTTACATGTTCTCATTAATAATCAATTCTTGGCCTGTTTCTTTCAAACTTATGCTTGTTCCATATGAGTTTGTCTATAGTACATGGATCTATGTTTGAGATAATCTCAGTAGAGTAGGAAGTCTTTTGTACCTTTGTTTGTTTGACAGGACCTATCAGGGAGCTTAGGATCAAAGCTCAGCCTAGACTTTGCAAGGACAAACGTCACCAATAAGGTACATATATTTCTCCTTCTCTTTCATTTATTAGCTTGATTAGATCTAAAAGGAAGTCAGTGTCCATGTTAATCACTTTTCTGTCTTGGCCTTAGGAGGCTAGAGACCAAGAGGGAATCCACTTGTCCGTAGGGGGATTCACCAACAACACTTTCCATCTTGTATAAATAAAGGAAGCCATCCACTCATTTTTTCATTCACTCGGCTCACTCATCTAGTGTGCAAGTATTGAAGAAAGCTACATTTGTCGAAACAAAGAAGACAGAGAGGTGCATTTCTTGGGAGAGGATATTCTCTAGTGTTTGGTTTATTGTCTCGGCTATTTTCTATTCTAGCATCATGGTAGTTTGTCTCTCATAGAGAGAGAGTTATTCTAGAGCTGCACTTGGTTATTGAATATATATTAAATAGGTTTTGTTGAGTTTTCTTCCCCTTGAGTGTTTCCAAGGATAAATGTTGTGTATCTTGTGATTGTGTTTCTCTTAGTGATCATATAGATGCTATGGTTATCTAGTAAATTGAAAATTAACCCAATAATAGTCGAAAATTTAACATGGTATCAGAGCTAAGCTAAAGAGAGCATCTTTCATAGGAAAAAGAAAAAAATCATTGTTGTCGTACAAGAAAATAAGGGTTTTTTTATTAAAGAGGAATTTCATCCCAAAGAGCATCTAGAAAAGTGCACCCTAGACCAAGGAACTCATTGACACCTTCAACACACCTTTCAGTGGATAGAACTCTTGGAAAGTGAATCCCTAGTTTTCACCAGTACCAAAAGTACCAGAAAACTAGAAGCACCAGTCCAGAAATCCGCTCATCAAGTTTGAAGGGGAAAATTTTAGATTTTATGAAATATAAACATACTAGGCTACTCATCTCAGCTAAGCGCGCCTCTTGGTAAGCTCAAATTCAATTATGATCATTTTCATTTTTTGGTCATTTTCCTAGCTCCAAGTAAAAGATGTTTGCAAGCACTAAGCTTGTTGACAAGCTAGAAGGTGTGGAAAAAATTTGTTCCTGGAAGTATAGGATTTCACTCATTCTTGAAGAGAATGACCTAGTAAGATTCATTAAAGAGAATGTACCAGAACCCGTTGATGCTGCAGCGAAAGAAAAACACCAAAAAGACACAGTTAGGGCCTAAAGAATCATTCTAGATTCTATCAAAGATCACTTGATTCCCAAAGTGTCAACAAAGAAGACTCCAAAACAAAGGTTTGATGCCCTAAATCGATTATATGAAGGAAGGAGCATCAATCAGAAGATGAATCTAAGAAATCAACTCAAGAATACAAGGATGCAAAAAGGAGAAACAATTTAGGAATATTTCTCCAGAATATCACAATTCAAAGAACAACTAGAAGCTAACTCCATAAGAGTTCCAGATAAGAAGAAATATGTTTCAAAGATCATATTCTACAACTGTCAAAATTTGGGGCACTTTTCCTATGACTGTCCTAAAGGAAAAGAGAAAAAAAAGCATCAAGCACATGTGGAAGAGGAAGAGGAATCTCCTCCCTCAAAGAAAGCTTTAGTAGAAATTGAGAAATATGTACTTTAAGTGAAAGATAGTTGATTTGAAGAAAGATAGCAAATGGTGGATTCCGTGGAGCCTCCCCACACAAAAACAAAAGATAAGTATTCATGCTTATTTTTAGCATCTTGTTTACTTTAATACTTTATCATTACAAGCTAGATTTTTGTGAGAATGTTAATTAACCTCGTTTTATTTCAGTGTCTATGCAAACTTATCAAAGAAGAGGCTAAAGAAAGAGATAAAATATTTATTTTAGGTATGATCACTCATGAGAGTGACAAAGGTATGTGTTTAGCTATGATAGTAAGGGAAAATTTGGTAATTTCATATCTAGAGTGAAAAAGACTTCAAATGTCTTATTTATGATTAGGGTTTCAGATATGTACATGGTTGAACAAGTTTTGCTTAATAAAAGATGTGTACTACTCTGATAGAAATCATGATATAGTTTTATTTGATTACTGATTATTGTTATTGACTGATTGGATAAGTGACATATCTCAGAAATCATACTATAAGTAAGTTTACAAGTCTTGGAAGAAAGAACTTATGCCTTGACCTGCAAAAGTTAGACAAAATGAGAAGGAMTTATGATATGGTGACAAACAGTAAAGACCAGATAGTATCCATTATTTATATAGGAGCAGAAGTCTCCTAAATATTCAAAACAAAAATGTTCAAGATGAATAGAAAGATGGATACTCAGATATAGTTCATGAGATGCAAGTAAYTGTAGGTTGTTCCAGTACCATTCTTATAGATGCAGAGGGAGTATGTTGATCCAGTATGAAGTCAGAAAGAAATAAATGTTCAAACTCAAGAAGGCACCCAGGATATTATAGAAGAGAAATTCAAGGATGATGATTAGAAGCTCTTAGTTTGGTGTAAGAGGGAGCTATTTCTCCAAGTTCTAAATGGATGATCGTGATTTGGTGCAGTTAGGAAAGAAGATGGATGGTGCCTAGAAGATGGGTAGCATGGTATTATACCATGGAAATATTTTGGACCACAAGAGATTTTTTTCAAATCCCATGGCTATAACTTTGTATAGAAGGAAGAGACCTCCATAGAGAAGGAATGAGCAATCCCATAGGTAGACCTTCATAGAGAAGGAAAATACAAGAGACCTTCATAGAGAAAGAAGAGACCTTCATAAAGAAGGGGATTAAGAAATTTTCCAAGGTTGGCCTCTGTCATAGAGAGGGGTGTGACCACCCTCATAGAGAGGAGTGTGGATGTTTCTCCAAGGGGCAGTGGGTAGATACTCTCCTCTAGCAAAGGATTGAGTATCCTGGAACACAAACCTTGACCATGTGGAATGTTTAGTTGGCTCTTGAGGTTTGTGTCATGATCCTACGTGGATCATGGAAAGGGAGTCTAGTCTTTCCCATGCTAGCATCTTAGCTTCTCTAGTTCATGTGGGATGACTAGTAGTGAAACTATGGTAGTATTCCTCCCTAGTGGATGGGTGAGAGAGATGACTACAAGAGAAGGGAGAACATAAAAGGAATGACAAAATTCATAGAATATCTTATGTGTGAAGATAAGACATCTTCTATGTGAAGAAAAGATATATTTTGTGTGAAGATAAGAAAGATTATCTTCTACGTGAAGATGAAAGAAAGAAAGAGTATCTTCTACACGAAGATAAAGAGAACAAAACTTATTTAATATGGATTCATGGAGAACCAGTTAGTGATCGTGATGCCAGATGACCAAGTGGATTATATTGATGCCTCTTGTTATCTAGTTGATGTTGTTACCCAGTTGATGATGTTTTCCAGTTGATGATGATTATCCAGTTGATGTTATTTCCCAGATGATATTATTCAGTTGATGATGACATCCGGTGACCTATCAACAGATAAATAATACCCTTCTTGTTAAGAGGGAGTGTTAAAATATTGTGTAATTGCAAAGAATATTCTATCCCCTTTTATGGATAAAGTAAAAGATAAAATATATATTATTGATTAGATCAATCCCCTTTTTTGGATTGATCATGTCAGGAATTGTAATTGACCAAATCCCCTTTTGCGTATTGGTCAAAGCCTAATTGTAATATGAAAATTAAGAAATCACCCCCTTAGGAAAATTAAAGTGGTTCTAACCACCCAGAAAGATAAGTTGGCCCTACTAGTGAAGAAACACCTCCTTTCAACACTTGTCAGTTTGTATAAATAAAGGAAGCCAACCACTCATTTTTTCATTCACTCAACTCACTCATCTAGTGTGCAAGTATTGAAGGAAGTTGCAGTTGTCGGAAGAAGGAAGAGAAAGAGGCACATTGCTTGGGAGAGGATATTCTCTACTGCTTGGTTTATTTTCTTGGCTTTTTTTTGGTCTACAATCATGGTAATTTGTCTCTCGTAGAGAGAGAGAAAGTTATTTTGGAGTTGTACTTGGTTATTGAATCTATAATAAAGAAGTTTTGATGGGTTTTCTTCCCCTTGAGGGTTTCCCAGGATAAATGTTGTGAATCTTATAATTGTGTTTCTCTCAATGATCCTATATATGCTATGGTTATATAGTAAATTGAAAATCAACCCAATAATAGCTGAAACTTTAACATTTTAAACCAAAGCGTTCCAAGATCATTGTAGTTTTGATGGCTTAAAAGGTTAGGAAGGTTGGTGTTGGGAATTATATTTTGAAATTGTGATCTAATTTGAGTATAACCAAGGAACTCTAGGAGAAAGTGATTTTCATCTTCAACCTTGTTAGTGTCACAAAGATGACAAATTATTTCATCCCAGGGTGTTTTGAGAATTGTCCAATTCCTAGTTTCATTATGCATCTTGTGGGAGTTGGTTCAAATTTTAGAAATGTTTATTTTCTTCTTTTCTCTATTCAAAATCCAAGAGATACTTTTAATATTCTAGGTTAGGGTTGAACACCTTTGTAGAATCCCTAACATCCAACTGGGTTATGCCACATAAAATTTTCGGACTATATACAAAATTAAAACATACAAAAACTCTACAAATGCACATATTCATACAAAATAATAATAAAAATACACATGCAACACACAAAGGAAAAACCCATAAAAATAAACATATACATAATAATGCAACATGTAATTTAACACACAATTGACACTTATCTTAGTAAAAATATCACAAACTACATGTAGACCTTCCACTTTCCTCCCATCCTTAGACCACATTGCTCAAAAATCTCAGCAGTGGGTCACCCCTGAGATGGGACTAAACTCCACCCAGGTAAAGGAATTCCTAACCAGGATGATGTATCTCAGACATTAGGAAAAACTTTGTCACAAGTGCCAACTCAAACTAACATCCTGCAGTTCCTCATTCCCCATATTCATGTCCCACCCCAATAAGTGTACCCCGTCTCTGCTCAACAGTCCCTCAGCTACCCCACTTCCTTTATGGGGCTTCAACAACAGGCCAGACAGGAAGTCTTAGAGCTCTGTAGATGCATTTTGACACCTTCGGGAAATAAATTCCTATAAATTCTCACCTAGAGAGAATTTCTCACGAGCATGACAACCTTCCTCTTCAATATCTGATGGGCATGACAACCCGCTTCTTCGGTCCAACTCCTAATCTATAACCAGGTACATGTATAGTTATAGGTATAGATACAGGTACAGGTACAGGTAAAATGATCGGATGGTATGAAGGATTTTCTGAATGAGTGAGTGCATGATGATGGAATGATGGGAAAATGAACTAAGTCCAAACTATATTTATGCATGTTCCCAACTTGACACTTGTCATGTTGAGAACTACTTTGTCCCACGTGTCCTCATCCTTAGAACTTAGAATAAAATAATTATCCATACTTTATACTTTAATGAATATTAATATAATATTCATTTTTGGCTTACTCTCCCTAGATTATCCCCTTATCCTTAACTTTTATCCCCCTTTCCCTAACTAGTGGAGTTTAGTCCCCCATACTCTTTTACATGGTTGGTTTTCTATAGTGATATGTTTTTCATTAATATTTGTGTTTGATTACATTTACATTTGCATTACAAATATATTTTCCATTCTGCATCCCGGATGACCAGCCTCAAAACTCAACATATACACAAAGGTTCTCTGGCCTCAAAATGACATGCACTTAAGTTTTCTTCATGTGGTATCCTTATCATTTTATTTTTCAGTACATGTGCACACTATACGATGGAAGGTGCACACAAAATGATCTCAAATGACTCACCATATTAAATGCATTTGTATTTACATTTACAATTGGGGTTCAACCTAGGGGTATTACATTCCCCTCCCCCTTATTTATGAACTGTCCTCAGTGAAATATATACACATATACAACCAAAATTTCAAAAATTCTCAAAATGATGTGTGTATTATTTCTGCATAGAATCCTTGGTCTCTCAAGTTCCATCTTTAGGACCATACCAGGTCCATTGGACCTTTACTAGCTCTATGGCTCGATTCCAGAGTTGCTTGATCTTCTGATAGAATATGCACACTAGATGCACTTGAAAGGCACCTTTTTTATCCACTTGAATCACATTCCAATAAATTACATGATTAGCATAAGGTATATACATTTTGAGCAATGATACATGGAGTACATTATGAATAGACATTGATGCAGACAAGGAAATCATGTATGCTACATGCCCAATCATCTCTAGGATTTCAAACAGTCCACAATAAAGAGATGCCAACTTTGAACAATTTCCCAACTTTAGGGAGCTTATGTTGGCCTTTACTTTCAAGAATACATGGTCGCCCACTTTAAATTCCTTGTGAATTATGCCCTTATCAACATAGCTTTTCTTCCTATCTTGGGCAACCTTTAAATTTTGTTTTATTTTCAATATTTTCTCTTCCATTTCCCTAAGTAATTTTTGCCCAACCACTACTCTATCTGGTGGGTTGTCCCAACTTACCATTGTGTTGCACCTTCTACCACAAAGTGCCTCAAATGGGCTCATCTGTAGAGATTCTTGGTATCCATTGTTATAAGAAGACTCTACTAAGTGTAGGTAGTCTTCCCATTTTGATTGTTTATCCATCACATACATCCTCAACATATACTTAATCACTTGATTCACCCTCTCTGTTTTTCCATATGATTATGGATGATAAGTTGTGATAAATTCAAATTTGTTCCAAATCCCTTAAATAATCCTTTCCAAAAATTTGATGTAAAATTTAGATCTTTGTCAGACAAAACTATCTTCGGTATACCATGCAGTTGATCAATTTCTCTCATTTAAATATCAACAATGTTGACTTCGTTGTGAGTGATATTTACTGGAATAAAATGGGCATCTTTTGTAAGCTTATCCACCACTACCATGATAGAATCATGCTACTTGTTTGTTCTAGGAATTTTTTGGATGAAATCCATTGTTACAACTTCCCATTTCCACTCAGGAATGGTTAATGGATGTAGAAAACTAGATAGGTGTCTATGATGATCCTTGAACTTTTGACACTCCAAACATTTGGCAATAAAATCAAGAACTTCTTTCTTCATGTCTGGCCAAGAATATTGGCTCTTGATAGCTGGAATAGTTTTCTAATAACCTAGGTGCCCATCATAAGGTACATTATTCATTTCTCTCAATATCATATTTTTTTAATTCTTGGGAATTTGGTACATAAATTATTCCCATGTACATGAGAATTTCATCATTTTCTAGCTTATAGTCTTCAATTTTATGTTGTAAAATACCTTGTTGTAATTTTGTTATTATTTCCATGTATTGCAAATATGATTTTGTAGCCTATAAGATTTTATCTTTCAAATATGATTGGTACATGACAATGGTTGTAGCATGCAACTCAGGAACCCTTATTCTAAGTGAATCAAGCACATTTTTCTCTTTCCCTTTGATATGATTTATATCAAAGTCATATTCAGTAAGAAATTCTAACCACCTGCTTTGCTTGACATTTAGTGTTGGTTGTCGAGATAAATATTTCAGACCACTATGGTATTTCCTCAACTCAGACCTTTTCTCTATGAGGTAGTGCCTCCACATATTTAATGCATGCACTATGGCTGCCAACTCCAAATCATGAGTAGCATAGTTCCTTTCATGCTCCTTCAACTTCCTTGATTCATAGCATACAACATACCTATTTTGACTGAGGAATCCACCAAGCCCTTCTTTACATGCATTAGTGCATACAATGAAGCCTTCATTTGGATCAACAATCCTTAGTATTTGAGCACTTGTTAATAAATTCTTCAAGTGTTGGAAACTCTTTTCACAATCCAATGTCCAATGAAACTTCACACCCTTCTTTTGAAAGGAAATGATTTGGTGTGCAATATTTGAGAATCCTTCAATAAATCTCCTATAGTATCCTACAAGGCCCATGAATGATCATACCTCTTTCTTATTATTTGTCTCTTACCATCCTCTAATGGCCTAAATCTTCTCAGGATTCACTGTTATCGCTTCCTCTGAAATGATATGTACCAAATAATGAATTTGCTTCTAATAAAATGAGCACTTGCTCAATTTGGAAAAATACTGATGCTCCCTTAATACCTATAATACCATCTTCAAGTGTTGTTCATTATCTTCCTCTAACTTAGAATATATAAGAATTTCATCTAAAAATACAATGACAAACTTTTCTAAGTATTCTATGAAAATACCATTCATTAAACACATGAAGACAACTGGTGTATTTGATAACCCAAATGGCACCACTGTGAACTCATAATAACCATACATTGTTATGAAAGAAGTATTGTTGATGTCTTCTTCTTTAATTATTACCTAATGATAACCTGACCTGAAATCAATCTTGGAGAATATTTTTTCATCTTTTAGTTGATCAAAGATGTCATCGATCCTTAAAAAATGATACTTCCTCTTCATAGTTACCTTTTTCAAGTGCTTAAATTCAATGCAAAGTCTCAATGTTCCATCCTTTTTCTTCACAAATAATAATGGGGCACCCCAAGGTGACACACTTGGGCGTATATACCCATTCTTTAGAAGCTCTTCAAGTTTCATTTGCAATTCCTTCAATTTTTGTGTACTTGTCCTGTAAGGTGTCTTGGATATTGGGGATGCTCCAGGCATCAGAATGATGGAGAAATCAATGTCTCTTTTAGGGGTAATCTTGGTATTTATTTAAATACATATTCAAAGTATTTTAGGGTTGCATAATCTTCAATATTTGACACCTTATATTTAAGTGTCTCTTCCATATGTGCTGCAAATATTTGACACCCTTTTCTGTAACTTTTCTTTAACTGCATTGCTAAAATTTCTCTAACGGTTACTACCCTGGGAATTCCATGTACTATCCTCAGGTTCCCTTCCTCATCCAAGAAAGTAAATTCTTTATTATAAGAGTATAATATAGCATGGTGTTGGTCCAACCAATCCATACCAATTAGGAAGTCATAGGAACCTAAAGGTATGATGTTCAAATATTCCATGGTACCTAGTCCATTCATGTGTTAAATTATGTACCAAGGCAAGTGTTTCTCTTCCCTAGGCCCTAAGGGGGAGAAATTGCCGAATATGGGTCTTAGTCAAATTAATTTGTGAGATGCAAATTAAAAGATAACT
>SNQJ01S0048905.1:139363-149744 GCA_010110895.2 Picea sitchensis | reverse complement strand
CAAATGAGAGTAGAAGAGTTGGAGCAATGGGTGATGGACCTACACTACTACACATTGGAAAAATTGCGACGATCTAATTGTGACATTATGGACAAAATTGGCCATATTGTCGAAAAATAGAGGAAATTTTAATTTTTTTCTCCATATTGCCCGATATCATTGCACTTGTGACATACTTTTCAAATCTTCACAATAGAGATGACGTTCAAAATATGTCGTTGTTGTGACGACATCAAATGTGTGTCGCACTTGCGACAGTGTGGAAATTAGGTTGTCTTCCCGCAACGATCACCCACTATTTGACAAAGTCAACATTGACTTGGTCAACAGTCGTCGCAATTGCAATGTTCTGTCCGCCGCACCTGCGACGGTGTAGACATTAGGTTTCCCCCCCTAACAGTCACCCACTATTTGACAAAGTCAACATTGGCTTAGTCAACTATCGTTAGAATTGCGACGTTATAAAATCTATAAATATGTTGCATTTTACTGATGTTGCGACAAGTTTTCTATAACAACGACGATTCAAAAAGGGTATAAGGTCTTCTTGGCGAACAAAAAACAGGTTTCTTTTTCATATGTTATAATAGAAAAATATAATAGATATTCTATTATACACCATTCAATTTTATAAGATAATTATCAGTATATGTCTGTGGGGAAGAATGTCGGAAAACATTAGAGGCGGGAAAAAATTAAAGAGGGTGAAAAGGGTTACGATAAATGTTATTGGGCTTGCAAAAATTGTTGTACTAGACATCCCGAAAGAGTTTTAATAGTAACAACTACAAAAATTGTAGAAAATATGGGCACATGGACGGGGGATAAAATGAATATCATCCCATGGTAATTAGCTATATATATATATATATATTCATTATATGTTTTAATATTGATTGTATTCTCAAAATTTTATATTGTTTTATACATGCACTAATTTTTCATGATTTTTTGTAATTATAAAGTTAGATTTTCCCCCTAACTTTCTGTAGAAAGCACCGAGTAGTAGCATAAATGATGTTGTATAAGATGAGGAACATGAAGTAGATAATGAAGATCAAGTTAATGATCCCATGGAAGTAGATGACAATAATAACATAGTTTAAAATGATGGGACAAATCAAATGATCAAAGACTTATTTGGTCATCCATATGAGCATCATGGGGAAAATAGTGATGGTATTTATGATGAACCTTTGCTTGAAAAGGAAAATAAACGACTTTATAAAGGGTCAAGAGAAAATCTTCTCTCCACTACATTGTTGTTGGTGAACTTAAAGGTTACGAATCATTTGTCTAACACTTGTATGAAACAGATCCTAAGGTATGTAATATGTTTCATCACATACACATAAAGGTTGACTTTCCCCCCTTTTTTTAGTGTTAATTAATGTGTAAAATAAAAATTCAATATTTACAATTACTATTCTTTACATTAACTAGTTATTTTTTATGTTTTAGATTGTTAGGTGAATTTTTGTTACCCTCATCAAATATTTTACCTCGCACATATCCAGATTCACATGCCATTATGAAAGAAATTAGAATGAAGTATCAAAGTGTGGATGCATGTCCTGATGATCATATTATATATTATGGACAACATGCGTCGAAAACAAAATTTCTGGTATGTGGTATCAATAGATACCGAACCAATCAAGTAACAAAAATGGTGCCTCGAAAGGTTCTCCGGCATATTCCCATAATTCCACGTTTGCAGCGACTGTTCAGATGCCAAAGAATAACACAATTTATGGATTACCATGCAGGAAAGAGAATTGAAGAAGGTGTTCTTCGAGTTCCTGCAAATGGTTATGCATTTAAGGAAATTGCGGCAAAATCGCCAAAATTTACATATGAACCTCGTAATGTTAGGCTTTCATTGGTAACTGACGGTGTTAATCCATTTGGAGAACTTTGGTCTGTTTACTCAGTGTAGCCTATTTTTTTTATCAACAATAACATTCCTCCTTGGATTTCAATAAAGAGGGAGCACATAATGTTGACAATGATTGTTCCAGGTATTTGTTTACATTAATTTTTTGAATGTAAATTTTTAATTTTTTTTTGCATAATATATTTTATTTATTTATTTACGTATATATACATACCATGGTAGTAATTTCATGTAATTTGAAACAATTAGGTAAGTACCAAGTTAAAGATATGAATGTGTATATCGAGCCTCTTATCGACATACATCACTATGAATGTGTACTAAAGTTATGGGAGGGCATCACTATGTATGACATCTGTAAACCAATTGAGCATAAGAGATTTCAATGTCGTGGAATACTTTTATGGACAATTCATGATGCCCCAGGACTAACCCATTTTTGTGGTATGTAACATTCTATATTGCATGATTTAATAGTATATAATTAATTGAATATATCATGCATGCTTTTTAAATAATCCTTTTGTATATTAATAATTCACATTAATCCATCTGTTGCAAGTCTTCAAACAAAGGGTAAATTTGCATGTCCAATTTGTGGTCCTAAAATGAAATCTTGTCGGTCAAAAAGTTTAGGAAATGAGGTGTTTGGTGAGTATAGACACTTCCTCTCTAAGAACCATAAGTATCGTACCACTGAAAACTATATTTTCAATGGGAAACACGAGATTAGACTAAAACCACAAAGAATGACACATCGCCTATGGAAGTTGGCATATGCCAAAATTAATCCTCGAGGTATGCATTTTGTTTATGTATCGTAAATGGATTCATGTTTTGAAATTTTATTTTAATTATTCAATTTATTTTACCACATTTGATAAATAGTGTTATGATTTTTTTATGTTTCATCAATGCCGTCGTCGTGAAGGTAGTAATAATGGGCTTCCACGAGGAATGAAATGTTGTCCCACTCAATTCATGAGGTTGCCTTACTATGAGGAGCTAAAAATAGTTCATTTGTTTGATACAATGCATATCGGGAAGAATGTGACAGAAACATTATGGCGAATCATAGATGGCAGGAGGGATAAAGAAAACATTGTCAAAATTTGTAATGACATTCAGGAAGCCAATCATGCAATGTAAAGTGTGATCCGATCAAATAGCAATGGAGACCAAACTAACCTTCCATGGTTATTGACAGAGAAGCAAAGCAATGGTGTAAAAGAGGTCATTCAAAGAATTAAATTTCCCACAGGTTTTTATTCAAAAATAAAGAATATCTTAATGAACAAAGGTGAATTTGGTGGGGTAAAAACACATGATTGACATACCTTCATTAAGGTAATTAATAATTTTAGTATTCATATTTATATATTGGTCGTATACATGTTTTGAGATTTTTATTTTTTTTGTCTAGTTTTGAAACAAGTAACGATTCGTTTTTATTGTTACAGTATGTTCTACCTCTATCTCTCCCACACGACTTTGACAATAACATCAAACAAGTTATATATGATCTTGGAAAATACATGAGGTAAGTAGCTGCAATATATCTGCAAAAAAAAAATCAATTTTTTGTTGTACTTAATGACATGTGTTTTACTTGTAATGTAATATGTATTATGTTTTGTTGAAACATGTTATTTTCTTGTGTCATGATCTGTAGATGGTTGTCAATGAAAGAAATCCATGAAGATGATATAAAGTATTGGAAGAGATAAATTCCTCGGATAATGTTTGAAATGCAAACGTATCTACCTCCAACATTTTTCAATGCACAAGAACACTACCTCATACACCAAGTTGAGGAGTTTGAAATGTGTGGACCTGTACACACAAGGTCAATGTGGATGGTGGAGAGGCACTTGAAATCATTGAAGGATTTGGTTAGACAAAGAGCACGTCCCGAGGGTTCTATGGTGGAGGGATATATGGTATATGAGTCCATGGTGTATATTAGTCAGTATCTTCCTAAATTAGCAGCGCAAGCTATGCATGCAATGGATTTCATTTGCGATGTGAACTCCATCAAAAAATTTGAAGGGGAGCAACTATTGGGGAAAGGTACAATGAAGAAAGTGAGAGGTAATATTTAAATTGTGGATATTTGTAATAAATATACATTTTTTGTTTTTTGTGTGTATATGATCATACTCATTTAATACTTATTCTTTCATCACTTATTAATATTTATCATGGTTATAAGTGATATTTAATATTGGTGAATTGTGATTGTTTTATCGGTCAGTTGCTCAAGATTGGGATGCACTACATTTATACATTGCAAACAATCTTGACTAGATGAAGGTATGGATTGATAGTTGTAAACAATGTCATAGCGGTAGGTTATCATGGAAAGAACTGTCTGAATTGGTTAGACAAACTCGTCATAATGGAGATTTCGATGTTACGCAGAGGGAAATAGATTTAACATATTGTTTGAAAGATGGAAAAGAAAGCAAATTCACCCATTTTATTTAGTTATTTTATATTATATTAATGCGATTGTAGGTGTGTTTTTTTCATATTATACTTTCCAAGATATATAAATTTGTTTATTATTAATTGACAATGCAACTTTTACATGTCTGGCATATTGCAGTTGAAACACCACAAGGCTATGTGGTGTAATGGTCGTAAATTTTGCATCAAACAGTTGGATGAAACTAAGAAAACTTCTGGTAGTGGAATAACTGTAGTATTCCAGGTCACTAATTTTTCCTCTAGGAGTGGCAAACATCCTCGAGAATATGAAAATAAATATTATGGGTTTTTGAATGATATAATTGAGTGTGACTTTAATTCCTTCAAATTGGTTTTGTTCGATGTCAAATGGTATAGGTTACAAATGCATGAACATGATGATGAAAGAAATGTTATTCAACATGCCAACAGATTTTCGATGATTAAAACAACGGTTTTTGAAAAAGCACATGACCGCTATGTTTTTCCAAGTCAATGTGAACAAGTCTTTTACTCAAAGGTTCTAGGTAAGAGGGATTGGTCATTTGTTGTTAGATATGGTCCAAGAGGAAGGCCAGTAATGTATAATCTAGATGAAGAAGATGATATTAAAGAATAAGATGATGTAGAGTTAGATCAAGAAGAATATGGGTCGACAGATGAACAAGACGGAGAAGATGAACCAGGCGTATGAGACAATGCAATAGTTCTTGGTAATGATATCGATGAAGATATGCTCGAAAATGACATTGATGACGATGATGATATCATCAATCCTTTCAACATTGTTTCTGAACCGAATGCTGATACATATGTCGAGTTGGATGATCAAGAAGAAGATACAAAATAAGGATGATACAAATGTTGCTTTGGTCGATGAGGTACATAACTAGATATTTTAATTTGAATTAATTATTCTCTTTAAATAATTTTTTATGTGGGTTAATTACATGTTTTTAACTTTTATTTCATTTTTTTTTGGTAGTTTCTATGCATGATTACTATGTTGTTTTTGCTTATTTTCTATTTTATAGATTGGGTATTGGGGAATTGAGAGTGATGTGGGGGGGACATATGATCTTCCACCTTCATGTGTTTGGTCTTGTTTAGTAGAGAATAAATTATTCTCGAAACCAAGAGAAGTTCATTCATTCATCTTTATACTCAAAGATCACTCACAGACCCACTCTATATATTGACCCATGCGATTTTGTATTTAAATAATGATTTCGTACTAATATTAATCTTTATGGAGCAAAAGAGTACTTAGATGAGAGAAAAAAACAAAGACATAAAATAACTTGAAGCTTGTGCGATTAATCAAGTACTTATTTTATCAATGTTATTGCACCATGCCCTTGCAGTACTAGTAGATGTCGGGACGTGCATCTCGATCGTATTTTAAAGGAAACAACTAAAATACATTATACTAGGGCTAGATTAGTACATGATAGGCAACAATAACTTGTGAATGGGGGAAACGTTGAAATTCTTTCAAAATGTTTCTGTATGCACTGAAATTTGACATGGATAGACTGTTTGCATGCCTTGACGACATGGAAGGGTTTCTAGACTCAAATATTACTTGCAAACCCACTCTATATATCGACCCATCTCGTCCTCATTTCGTTTTAATTTTCTCGGTCGAATTTTAAAGGAAACAACTATTAAAAGACATTGTACTAGGGCTAGAGTACATGATGGGAAACAATACTAACCCATGAATGGGGCCAATGTTGAATTTTTTTCAAAATGTTTCTATATGCACCAAAATTTGACATGGATAGACCGTTCACATGCCTTGAAAATATGGGAGGGTTTCTAGACTCAAATATCACTCACAGACCCACTCTTTATATTCATCGTTTGTGTCGTTCAAAAACAACATCATGCTAATTAGGCCCATGATTTTGGTCATGGCGAGAAGAAGGCGATATATGAGTTTTCCTATTTAAATAATGATTTCGTACTAATATTAATCTTATGGAGAAAAATAGTACTTAGATGAGAGAAAAATACAAAGACATAAAATAACTTGAAGCTTGTCATGCAATTAATCAAGTACTTATTTTATCAACGTTATTGTGCCATGCCCTTGCAGTACTAGTAGATGTGGGGACATGCATCTCATTCGTACTTTAAAGGAAACAACTAAAAGACATTGAACTAGGGCTAGATCAGTACATTATGGGAAACTGTAACCTGTGAATGGGTCCAACGTTAAAATTCTTTCAAAATGTTTATGTATGCACTGAAATTTGACATGGATAGACTGTTCACATGCCTTGATGATATGGAAGGGTTTCCAGACTCAAATATTACTCACACACCCACTCTATATATCGACCCATCTCGTCCTCATTTCGTTTTAATTTTCTCGGTCAAATTTTAAAGGAAACAACTATTAAAATACATTGTAGTAGGGCTAGATTACATGATGGGCATCAATACTGACCTGTGAATGGGGCCAACATTGAATTTTTTTCAAAATGTTTTTGTATGCACTAAAATTTGACATGGATAGACTGTTCACATGCCTTGATAACATGGGAGGGTTTCTAGACTCAAAGATCACTCACACACCCACTCTTTATATTCATCATCTGTGTCATTCAAAACCAACATCATGCCAATTAGGCCCATGATTTTGGTCAGGGCAAGAAGGCGATAGATGAGATTTCGTATTCAAAAAACTATTTCGTACTAATATTAATCTTTATGGAGAAAAAGAGTACTTAGATGAGAGAAAAATACAAAGACATAAAATAACTTGAAGCTTGTCATGCGATTAATCAAGTACTTCTTTTATCAACGTTATTGCACCATGCCCTTGCACTACTAGTAGATGCATGGATGTGCATCTCGGTCGTATTTTAAAGGAAACAACTAAAAGACATTGTACTAGGGCTAGATTAGTACATGATGAGAAACAGTAACCTGTGAATGGGGCCAGCGTTAAAATTATTTCAAAATGTTTCTGTATGCACTAAAATTTGACATGGATAGACTATTCGCATGCCTTGACGATATCGAAGGGTTTCCAGACTCAAATATTACTCACACACCCATTCTATATATCAACCCATCTCGTCCTCATTTCGTTTTAACTTTCAACCCATATAGTGCCTTTATCTTAACCCTCTTCACTTGCAACCTTTTAGTGGTATTTTATTATATTTACAATGTACATACTTATAAAGGTCCAATGGTCATACTTTACTTAGACCACATATTTTTAGGATTATATCCAATTCATCATTATATGCAATTTCATAATATAGGGTTCAAAATTGGGGTGTAACACACCTTGTAAGACATCCAACACACTTCATATGATAAAATATTTAGCACATGCAATACACCCACCAAAGAGGAATTATTGCTTGACACCCATGCCATCACTCCCCCTTAAGGCCCTCTACTCTCTCTTTCAATGTCAACCAAAACTATCACCATACATACATCAAACACTTTGGTCGGGATATCATTTTGTGTAAATGTGAGGTCAATTATGTTAGATAAATAAAATGAGAGTGGATTAGTAATTTTATGTTTAAGATCTACTTCACTACTTCTAGTGTCATTATAGAATCATTTCATATGATTTTTCTTTTATTCTTCGTTACCATGCAATTTTGTTATGCTTACTATTTGAGTGCATATTATAAATACAAAAATACAATAGTTTAATCATTCTACAAAGACTCGTTTTCACAAAAACAATTATATTAGATGAAATTTATTGAAGTTCAGAATTCAAAGGGTTTTTAAATGTAATCAAATGTGATTATATAATAGATAATAAACTTATTAGTCTCCAATTTATATTAATATAATTAACTTTGAAACTTATTAAAAAAAGTGTCAATTTTTTTATTGTAATAAAAATAAAAATTAATAATAAAATTATTATTATTATTTCTTTTATATTGTAAATCCAACTTGAAAGTAATGACAAAACTTCAACACTATTGGGTTTTATTTTAAAATCATGTGATTTTTGGTACTAGAGATTTAAAAGCAATGAAATTTATTCTATAATTTTTTGAACTTTAAATGAACAACAAATCTTCATAGTTGTTGCGTTCTATTTTGAAATTTAAAATTTTAAAAGTAATGAAATTTGATCGTCCAATTTAAAAAGTATAAGAAATGACAATTTTTAGAAGAAATTGTTGAGTAATTTGTAAGTCCTAAATTAAATGTAATGTTGTATAAGTTCCTTCAAAGGATTAGATGATGTAAGAACATCATCCTTAAATGAGCAAGCTTGAAGTTTATATGTACCTAAGTTAATGCCATTATAGATCTCCTCATTTCTCTTCATTAAGTATCCAAGTCATTGCCAATTTGGAAAGATGAACTAACAATACCATCCAAGGYGACACCARCGTGTCTTAATAAATAAAGAAGATGATGATGGGCCATTACCCTAAAAAATGAGTGGCTTGATCCATACTCAATTAACATCGAGATAAATCAATCCACTTTGTACCAAATTTAATCTCGATTCCACTTAATCTCCACTTGGTGAATCAACAATTCTACCCAAGTCAACTTCAATTAGACTCGTCCTTCCAACAATTCCACATAAGTTTACTTTAGTTTAACCTGGCTACTCAACAATGTTACCTAATATGACTTCAACTTGACATAGTGGCTTCAACTCCTTATTCCAAGTTAAGTTATATCCATCACTCAATAACTCTACTAAGGTTGACTTTGGCTCCAATATAATACTCAACAACTTTATCCATGTTGACATCAACTCGACTTGGTAATTCAATAATCAAACAAAGTGGTTAAATCCACTTTAACCAAGAGAATAAATAATAGAGCCACTTGAGTTAATGAATTCAGTTTATTGATGGTTCATCCATTGGGGTTGCAATCTAGGAATCAAACCTACTAGAAATTGGCATTGGCAAGAGGAATGCAATTATGATTATGTTCAAAATTATCCAATTTGTGTTGGAGTGTTACCCCTCATTTTACATGAGGCCTACACTAGTATTTTTTCAGTACTCTTGTGATTTTCATCACAAAGGTAGGTTTACAAGTTGATGTTTGGATGGCCTAGGGGTTGTGATTGCATTTGATGAGACTATTAGTGATGTAGTCATGGATGGCTAGATGATGTTGATGCTTGAGTTGTCTTGGCGATTGCTTTCCTTTCATACTAGTAAACTTGGTTGTGGAGTCCCTATGATCATTTGATGGTTGATTATACATGTTGATGTATGACTCCCTTGATGGAACACCCTAGCAATTTTTGGCTAAGCTAATATTGTATTGGAATCTTTGTTTGCTTGGAATTCTCCTTTTGATATCACTTGATTTCACATTCATTTAGGTCGATATGGTCTAGCATGGTGTGATGTTCATGAGGTGAATTCCCTTGCTCATGTTAAGGATTCATATACATATTATGTTTTTTTATGACATATTTTACACCCTCATGTCGAGCGTTTCCCTCTTCTACATATTTTTATGCCTTATTACTTGGTGGAGGAGCCTGCCATGGAGGGACCTAGCCTTGTGGGATGATTTCACACTTGTTTAGGTTTTATTTGGATATTACTCATCATCCCATGTGGAGAGCTCACCCTCCTTGCATACATGCTAAGGGATGGTCTTATTTATTGATTGATGAGGGGAAACCCCTTTATTTATGGATTTAGTTGACCATTGAAGGCATTTCACATGTGTTATTCATATATTTGATGCCTTATTTCATGGATCCACTTGCTTGGAACTTGTTTTGAGGAAGACATCCACCATTTGAGCCCATTCTACACTTTTCCATGCTTTGTTTGATGGGATGTTTCTCTTGGATGTCTCACTCTTTCTATCATTGGAGGTTTGACTTAATTCAAACTTCTAGTTTGTGGAGATGTCCACCTTTGGATGTTACATTTCATACCTTTTATTTCTTGTTGATGGGATATCTCACATTGGGAGGAGGTTTCATGGTTTTATGTCCTAGATGAAGGAAGATGCCCACTTATGGATGTT
>SNQJ01S0048905.1:120015-138340 GCA_010110895.2 Picea sitchensis | reverse complement strand
CTTAATAAATAAAGAAGATGATGATGGGCCATTACCCTAAAAAATGAGTGGCTTGATCCATACTCAATTAACATCGAGATAAATCAATCCACTTTGTACCAAATTTAATCTCGATTCCACTTAATCTCCACTTGGTGAATCAATAATTCTACCCAAGTCAACTTCAATTAGACTCATCCTTCCAACAATTCCACATAAGTTTACTTTAGTTTAACCTGGCTACTCAACAATGTTACCCAATATGACTTCAACTTGACATAGTGGCTTCAAATCCTTATTCCAAGTTAAGTTATCTCCATCACTCAATAACTCTACTAAGGTTGACTTTGGCTCCAATATAATACTCAACAACTTTATCCATGTTGACATCAACTCGACTTGGTAATTCAATAATCAAACAAAGTGGTTAAATCCACTTTAACCAAGAGAATCAATAATAGAGCCACTTGAGTTAATGAATTCAGTTTATTGATGGTTCATCCATTGGGGTTGCAATATAGGAATCAAACCTACTAGAAATTGGCATTGGCAAGAGGAATGAAATTATGATTATGTTCAAAATTATCCAATTTGTGTTGGAGTGTTACCCCTCATTTTACATGAGGCCTACACTAGTATTTTTTCAGTACTCTTGTGATTTTCATCACAGAGGTAGGTTTACAAGTTGATATTTGGATGGCCTAGGGGTTGTGATTGCATTTGATGAGACTATTAGTGATGTAGTCATGGATGGATAGATGATGTTGATGCTTGAGTTGTCTTGGAAATTGATTTCCTTTCATACTAGTAAACTTGGTTGTGGAGTCCCTATGATCATTTGATGGTTGATTATACATGTTGATGTATGACTCCCTTGATGGAACAACCTAGCAATTTTTGGCTAAGCTAATATTGTATTGGCATCTTTGTTTGCTTGGAATTCTCCCTTTGATATCACTTGATTTCACATTCATTTAGGCCGATATGGTCTAGCATGGTGTGATGTTCATGAGGTGAATTCCCTTGCTCATGTTAAGGATTCATATACATATTATGGTTTTTTACGACATATTTTACACCCTCATGTCGAGTGTTTCCCTCTTCTACATATTTTTATGCCTTATTACTTGGTGGAGGAGCCTACCATGGAGGGCCCTAGCCTTGTGGGATGATTTTACACTTGTTTAGGTTTTATTTGGATATTACTCATCATCCCATGTGGAGAGCTCACCCTCCTTGCATACATGTTAAGGGATGGTCTTATTTATTGATTGATGAGGGGACACCCCTTTCTTTATGGATTTAGTTGATCATTGAAGGCATTTCACATGTGTTCTTCATATATTTGATGCCTTATTTCATGGATCCACTTGCTTGGAACTTGTTTTGAGGAAGACATCCACCATTTGAGTCCATTCTTCACTTTTCCATGCTTTGTTTGATGGGATGTTTCTCTTGGAGGTCTCACACTTTCTATCATTGGAGGTTTGACTTAATTCAAACTTCTAGCTTGTGGAGATGTCCACCTTTGGATGTTACATTTCATACCTTTTATTTCTTGTTGATGAGATATCTCACATTGGGAGGAGGTTTCATGGTTTTATGTTCTAGATGAAGGAAGATGCCCACTTATGGGTGTTGCTTGCACTTATATCTATGCTTATTATTGAGGAAACCCACCATTCTTGGAGCCTTATTGAACTTGCCAACTCTCCCCTCTTGCCAAATCACCTTGCATTCTGTTTAGACTCCCTGCCTCCTTTTCGTTACAATTCCTCATGTGGGCACCCCTCTTGCCAACTCGCCTTGCGTTGTGTTTGGGTGCCCAACCTTGCTCAGGCCGTCTTGAAAAAGTTAAGTCGAAGGCAAAATTGATCCCTATCCGAAATCTAAATCGTCTTCTTGCCTAATGCTCCCTTGTGTGGTCATTTTTGTGCCTTTCATGTGAGTGGGCGCACCTCTTTCCAACTCTCCTTGTGATGTGTTTGGTCTCTTTGCCTCATTTTTGTTACGATTCCTCTTGTGGACGCCCCTATTGCCAACTCACCTTACCTTGCCTTTGGGATCCCTGCCTTGTTTTCGTTATGATTCCTCATGTGGCCGCCCCTCTTGCCAACTCACCTTGCGTTGTGTTTGGCCGCCTTGCCTCCTTTTTGTTACGATTCCTCATTTGGGCGCTCCTCTTTCCAACTCGCCTTGAGTTGCATTTAGGTGCCCAAATTTTCCTAGACCGTCTTGAAAAAGTTAATTCGAAGCCAAAATTGCTCCTTATTCAGCATCTTGCTCATCTTCTTGCCTAGTGCTCCCTTATGTGGTTGTTTTTGTGCCTTTCATGTGGGTGGGCGCACCTCTTGCCAACTCACTTTGCGTTTCGTTTGGGTGCTTTGCCTCGTTTTTTTTATGATTCCTCTTATTAGTGCTCCTCTTTCCAACTCGCCTTGCCTTGCCTTTGGGCACCCTACCTTGTTTTCGTTACGATTCCTCATGTTACCGCCCCTCTTAACAACTCGCCTTGTGTTGCGTTTGGCTTCCCTACCTCATTTTCATTACATTTCCTCATGTGGGTGACCCTCTTTCCAACTTGCCTTGTGTTGCATTTGGGCGCCCTGCCTCATTTTCGTTACGAATCCTCATGTGGGTGCCCCTTTTGCCAACTCTCCTTGCATTGTGTTTGGGTGCCCAACCTTGCTGAGGTCTTCTTGAAAAATTTAATTCAAAGCCAAAATTGTTCCTTATCGAGCATTTGACTAAGGAGCATCGATCTGTTTTAGCTCATGCCTTTTTAAACATGTGTACAAAATCAATTAATGCCCAATTCACAACTTTCATAGAATTCACCTATAATGTGAGACACAAATTTTCCAGAGAGAGAAAATACTCATATATATATATATAAATATAATATATATAATATAATAAAACAATAAAACAAAAAATAAACAAAACAAAAGAACTACAACAAAAGAATACTAAAACAAAATTTCAATATTGCACTCCCGTGCGCCCATTCATGAGACATAGTAGAGTGTCGATCAAAAGCTAGAGTAGTCGAGGAGACTAGGGCACACAGGAAACACCGGAGAAGGAAGCTAGAGCCAAAGAATTAGGAAGGCCACTAGGCGAGAGAGTTGATCACGAACAAAGTTATGAAGGGGAGAGAGATCGCAGAGGGCACCGTCTGGGAGACAGAGCTCGAGGGCAGGGTTAGGAAGGAGACATAACTCGTGGAGGGAATCAAGAGAGATAGCTTGAGGCCAACGTAGGGCAAAGAGAATGGTGAGTTGTTGAATTTCCCAATACCTCCCTTGATTTCATGGTAATAATGCATGACTAAAAACTAAGTAGGAATTAACTCAAATATAATGCATGGAAGGTTTTCTAATTATGAGGTTTTCTAACTCAAAACTAAGTAGGAATTCCTTCAATTCTTTCAAGGGTTTGAACAATTTCGATTAGTTTGAGTTGATGTCTCCAAGAAAGGGGTCCATAAAGGATTTGGCATGGATGCAATAAAGTGAATGTGGGTATATGGACATGAGGCACAAAATAAAACCCTACTTATGATTCGAGAGTAGGTATATGAACCTAGTCGGTCCTGTGCTAGGTGAAGAGAAGAGAGGGAGACAAGATCTACTCATAGGTATTTGTTGAAGAGAGTTATTCCTTCAAGAATTGATCTCAGGTATTTGATATTGAGATCAATGAATTAAATGGTGGATATTCACTCTAATATATGTTGTAAAAATTGTCCAAAAACTTGAAATTTGTTACCAAAAACTGCCAAAAACCATGAGATTTCTTACCAAAAATTTGTAGCATATAGTTATAGGAGTCTTCCTTGAGATTGAGCTTACAATGGATGTTCAACAATTTATATTGGGTCTTAAATTAGTGAAGAAATGTTTTGGATGAGAGTCATAATTTTCAAGGCCTGAGATGGGATGGGTAATGGATAGTCTACGAGTAGGGAGCATAGATGGGTTGAATAGGGTAGATTTCTTGGGTACTAAGGTCACCATGTTTACACCTCTTATGTCTTGGAAAGGTTAAGAATTTCCAGAGAACATAAAAATTTGAAATCCTTATGTGACATTCCTCTTATGAAACAAGGGTTGTATACATTTTCTTTATTACATTGTTCTTTTCAATGTTGTATAAGTGTACTAATTAATGAACTGTGACATTTGCATGGTATTTTTAAAATTTGGAGTTATTTTTCTTCCATTACGGATAATTAGCTCATACTTTTGTCGTGCTTGATTACGCATAATAATCTATCAAGAAATTTTTTATTTTCTTAAAACCTCTTGCTCATTCCCATAGCTAGTTTCATTGAAGTTGAAATTCTTGAATTTCATTTTCCTCTTCATGGTTTAAAGAGTATAGTCAAGCGTAAAATAGGTTTCCACGACCACTCCTTTAGAGTAAAAACAACCACAAATCAGGCATTATTCATTTATCTATAAACTTTTCTGGGCTCTTCAAGCCACCATTTTAGCTTAGGTGTAGATCTTTGGAATGGGATTGTTAGAATAACTTTCCAAAGGCTGCTAAATGAACACACAAAAAAATTGGGTTAGGTGAAATCCGGTTTACGTATCAGCGACTTTGGGAAGTATCTAACAAGGTTTAAGCGAGAATTAGCGTGGAATAGAGTAATCAGCCCTTCTTTGTTGGTCTTGGTGATGAAAGCTTCATTTGTCCCCCTCTTCTTTGGTATAGTAGGTGGTACTATAGAGGCCATAATCTTTTAGAACTTCTACCCAAGGTGATAGCACAATGAAGGTGGTGTTGAACCTTGGATTGACGTTGGCTAGAATCACTCAGAATCCTTGGAGGTTTCCCATTGCTCGGTGAGGTAAATTTCACTAGGGCGTTAGTTTGTTAAGAAGGTTGTCAACACAACTTTCCCACCCACCGAAACTCTCATCCGCCGTGCATCGATCTGTGATGTTGGATTCCATCACCAACTAGAACTTATTTGTGAGAAGGTTTGTTTGCATGTGACCTACTAGATTAATTAGTGTGTGCTAGATAGTACAAGTGTGAAAGAGTAACAACGATCCAGTTATTTTGACACCCAGTAAGGCCGAGAGATATAATAAAGAAATGCATAGAATATTGAGATATTCAATAATATAGCAATGTATTAGAGATGAAACCATAAACCGCAGAGATGTCTAGTAATCCACGATTTCTATTAATGAGAGAAATGTACGAGACTATAAAAATATAGAGTGAAAGACTTCGCTAGAATGGTGTGACTTATCTCTCAGAAGAGATGTGGTGACTACTTACGTCGCAAGAAGATGATTACAATGAGGCTCTAGAGGCCTTTTACAATAGCGGGAATGCCAAATTCCTATACATCCAAAACCTAACCCTAGGAGATGAAAGCCAAAAAGTCATGTGGGCCCCGGATTTGGGTAAGTTGGTTGCATCAACTTCGGGGTGTGCTTTACCTCGATCTCCGTTTTAAGCGTATGATATCATGTTGGAAAGATATCGTCGAGGAAATTCATTTGGGAATCCAGTAGTGCCTTAGGCTATCATTGAGAACCTCGATGTGAAACCTTCATTTTAGGCCCTCAAAATGGCCCACAGAAAGTTAAAACACACTTTAAAATGAAGTAAATTGCCAAAATTGCGGAAAACTATTTTGAGCCGGTTGGAAGGAAAATTTGGGTGGTCACTGATATCCACTGGATCAATCCTCCTCCTTAGGAAACAATGGTCTCCATTGTGTTTAGTTCTGAGGGAGAGGGAAAAACATTTACTAAATCTACATCTTGATGAGCTACTTGTCTTCTTGGAGGCGATGTATTTTACTACCGGTTGTGAAATCACATTAGCTGTTCGCGGTTGAGATATCAACAAGTCGAGATACATGAAGGGATGATGTGCAGAAGGAATATATGCACTTTCTTTGCCGAGCCTTGTCCAACTTTATACGATTGGATAGAAGGTGCTTGGGGGCAAGACTGTAGTGGTTGCGGTGTCCTGTTCTCCTTTTGACTGATTGTGAAGAAGCTAAATTTTGTAGTATGAGATACTACCTTGCATTGCTTGTTTAGAAATTGGAATAGTTGGAACTACCTATGGTATCTGTAGAGATCACCCGAGGTAACAATGACACTATGGGGAGTCCGAGAGACTCATAGATAGCATGGCATTTCCACATATATGGGCGGCCCAAGAGAACATCCGGACATCTAGTGAGACAACATCGCATAATACCTCATCCTTGAAGGGTTGGATCTTGTATGACAATCATTGCTGGCTGAACCGAAGATCTCATCCTTGGCGAAACTACAATGTTATATGGTTCTTGGTGTGGTGTTGTCGACAATCAGCGTTTGACAACCTCTATTTGAGATGAGGTTCTTAAACCGTATCAACAATAAAATCTTGATGGGTCCCCTTCACCCACAGCCCGTGAATGAAAAGGAACTCCCCTCTTAAAGTTGTTGGGTTCTTAAGTTGAATTGATTCGCATTGACAATAGCGGTCTGCGTCGATGATCACATCTTTACCAGTGTACTGAGGTGGATTAGTCAGGGGAGTTAGAGCTCCTTGTCTTTGATTCGGTATAATGAAGCATTTTTGGCGACATTCATCGGTGTTATTACAGGGGATTTTATGGAATTCACTATTTTCAGTGTCATGCTGTCTTCCATGACCAGCCTTCTTTTCACGTAGCTTGGGTGGTTTTGGGGAATTTTGTTAGGGTTGTCTTTGTCATACTTTGGTTATTTGTGGATTTGCCAAAATCGAACTCCACGTTCGTGCAGTGCTTAAATTTATGCTCGATTTAACAACATATTGATAGGCAACGCCGAGTGATGAGAGTGTCTAGGAAATCCATTTCGGTTGGATGTATCATTGTAGAGCCCCACAGTATTTAATGACAAATGTCGTTCGAGTCTTTGATACCGAGCAGTTGCTCAAGGTATGGAAGATATTGGTGAACTTTCAAGAAGCTGCTTGGCGCCTCTCTTGCCACGGTGTGGTCCATCTCATCTTGGTCCTCATAGTTTCCAATAGAGGGTATATTGTTCCTTCACATCCACAAAAAATCCCAAAGTGGGATTGGCCTCATATATTCGAGACTCTCTGTGGAACTTTGCTCGATTAAGTTTCCCACCAATGTTTGACATGAGAGCTTTAAGGAGTCGAAGGTGATCTTTCTTTATGGAAAAATTGTGAATAGAGAAATAACCTTCTAAGCGAGAGTTAACCATTTTTCTAGAACTGCATCTATCTGTCCTTGAATATAGGAATATAAAAAATTAACTTGTACCTTGAAGGTGAGGTGCCTCAAAGTGGTGGCTTGATGAATATGCTGATGCTATTGGTGTTTAAGGATGTGGGAAAAATTCTCCATCATTTAGTCCCTGCAATCCCGCGTGAGAGCTTGCTCAAACAGCATATTAATAAGTTATTAAACCCGTCGATTTTTCTTTTCTTAGCCATTGAGGGTTTCTTGGAGTGTCGCGAGTGATTGTCTTCAAGAGACAAGCTCGAGACCCAACTTCTATATTTCGGACCTCGTCGAGGACATGCGAAAAAAATCAGAGCAACCTACTCCCGATACCAACGTCCAGGATTATTTTTATTGCGAAGAGGCGGAATTATAATAAAGAAATGCCTGAGATATTGAAAATATTCAATAATATAGCAGAGAAATGTCGAGGAGATGCAACCATAAACATAGATATCTGATAATACGGATTTCTGTGTCAGTAATACCAGACTATAAAATGCAGTGAAAGACTACGCTAGAATGGTGTGACTTATCTCACGAGAAAGAGATGTGGCTGACTACTAGCATTCACAGAAGATTATTCACGATTGAGGCTCTAGAGGCCTTTTACAATAAGCAAGGAATGCCAAAAGTCTAGACATCCAAAAACCTAACCCCCTAGGAGATGGCCAAAGTCATGTGGGCCCGTTTGGGTAAGTTGGTGCATCAACTTCCGGGGAGTCGTAACTTTACATACAATCTCCGTTTAAATATGATGGCTTCGTTGGAAAGATATCGTCAAGGAGATTCATTTGGGAGAAACAATCATGCCTTTGGCTATCATTGAGAACCTCGATCTCGAAAAACAACCATTTAGGCCCTCAAAATGGCCAGGAAGTTAAAACACCTTTAAAAATGATAAATTGCCAAAATTGCCCGGAAGGCTGTTTTGAGCGGTTGGAAAAGGTGGGTGGCCACCAATATCCACCTAGATCAAACACTATGGTAATCATTATGATATTATTGTGATACCAATAGGATACTAGTAATGAAGTAGAACCATTGTACTAATTAGTGTTACAGCCTGATAGAACAATGCTTATGCATATCCAATTTCATAGACTATTCAAAAATATTGATTAAAGAATAGAGCATTTTAACTGTACTTTTAGATTAATTCAGCCTTTAGATTTATCTTTTCTTTCAAAGTTCGAGTATTAATGAGAAAACATTTGTGTGTGCTTAATGACTAACAATTTTGCTAACCTTCTATAAATTACATAAAGCATTATTGTTTCATCGTTTCCTACTAGCTTCCATTAATTTGTACATGTAAAGAGTTCAACATGTCTATTGTGATTGCACCTCTTTTAGTTGGACTTCATCACTCTTTGATATTGCGATTGACAATATCTAAGGCTTAATAAGGTGTTTCATACATAACACGGGGATTTTTATGGGGCTTTATCTAGGGCTTAACACTCTCAACACAAGATAACATACACTTTACCCTTCATGACTATCAAAAAACCAACATACTAAGTCAAATGGTAGAATAATAATTTGTAGGAACCCCAATGGTTTTGAAACTGATATGATTGCAATGACATTATGATTTCAACCAAGTCTCAACCTTCAACATGACTTGATTGAATAAACAAAAGTCTTGGGCCTCTTGACCATAAGGAATTACTATTACTAAAGAAAATAAACAAACACTCAGGGCAGACTTACTAGCTCAAACATGACTTGAACCAAACTTGCAAGCAAAGAAACTAAAAACAAAAAATGGTCCTAACCCATAAAACTTCCTATTATAGGATCTAAATCAAACTTCATCATGAAGTAGAAAGATAAGGCTTCAAGTGAATTCCATTCACTCATCTAGGTTTAAGAACACCATCTAGGTGGGCCCAATGGACTACACCTAAATCTCTAATTTATGCAACTATAAATGGTCCCAAAGTGGTGCTTTATAGCTTTCCTTATCTACATATTGATGAAAATCAACCATAAACTAATATTATTCTAATTGCATTAACTCAACTAGTTGTTTTGCAACTAGCTCTTCATATATCATATGGGTAGCATGGGAAATATAGAGATATGAACCACAAATTCTATAGGAACAATAACCTCATGACCATACACCAACTAAGAAGGTGGTTTCTTATGTAATTTCTTGGTAGTGATCCTATATTCCCATATCTTTGTAGAATTCTCTGTCAACCATCTTTATAACATAACAAAATTTAGTCAAAACCTTCCCTAAAATATTATTGAATATTCTCTAGTCTCATTAGCCCAAGGATGATAGGGGATACTTTTATGATGCTAGACAATAAATGCCCTACTCAAAGTAGCTATAGTGGTGTTCAATAAGTTCCTACCTTAGTCACTGGTCAAATTCCTTGGGCAGCCAGAGCGCTTCTAATAAAACTCTCAAAAACAAATTTACTTACCATTATCAATCGTAAAATCCTATGTAGGTGCAACTTTTCCCAACTTAGTGAGATAATGGAGTTGCAGTAATGATATATCAAGCTTTAGAATTGTAGAGTAGGAGGTTTAATATATCCCACAAAGTCAATATCTCATTTCTCAAAGGTTGTAGATCCCTTTCTGGATTCAAGGGTAGTTCATCTCTCCTATAAGGTTTACCTACTTTTGATAGACATCATAAGTTCTAGCATACTCCTTAGAGCCCTTAATATGGTTGGCCACCTAAGACTAGCTTGGACAATCGTGTGATCTATTACTTTTCCTCCAACATTCCCTCTTGCAACTCCTTGATGATGTTCCCATAGAATATCATTCCTTTAATGATCCATCACACATAGCTAAAAAATACCATCAATCCCCAATTTTATAATTGTTCTGCGATTAACTGATAATTTGCATCTCTAACCACTAATTGATGTTTTTGAGTTGTGGAATAATATTCAGGAGAAACACCGGTAGTTAGAAACAAATCAGTCTCCTCTATATAGTTCAAGCTAGCCTCTACTTTTAATGGTTTGTATATGGAACATTATCATCCAATGCACCACATGGTTCTCTTGACTCAAGCCTAATGAGGTGATCAATCCTTACAATATGTTTACTAGTTTTAACCACAAATTCAAAGGAGAATTATTGAAGAAGAGCTGACCAATTACAAATATGACCCTCTATAACAAGCTTATTTACCAAATATTTCAATGCAAATTGATTTGTATAAAATTTAAAGCATCCTCCTAGAAGGTAGTGTCTTAAGTTCTATAGAGAATGAACCATGGAAATTCCTTCATGCTATATGGTGATGTAGTTGTTCTTAACTTGTGAAATATTATTAGTTGCAAAATATATGGGGTGATCTAGATTTCCTTCTTTTGGTTCCACAAGAACCACTCCTAATCAATATACATATACATGAAATTTTACATTAGAATTAGGAAACATCAAAATTAGGGCACTTACCATTTTTTGTTTGAGTATATTAAAAGTAGCTTCACATTCAAGGGTCCATAGGAATAGTTTAGCTTTCTTCAATAACTTCTCTAGAGGCTTTGTTATTACTATGTGATCGAGGCATAACTATAGATGAACCTTTTGTAGTAGCTATTATGTACCAAAGTAGACTACATCTATTTAACATTAGTTGGTGTAAGTAGATTCATAATGAGAACAATCATGGAAGGGTCGACCAATACTCCTTCCTTGCAGAAAATGTGTCCCAAAAAAATGCCAAATGGTACATAGAATATGCAATTCTTCAAATTTAGGGAGATCTACAGATGCCTACATTTATAAACGTGCTTCAACAACCCGATATGTTCCTTCAACAATTTATATACAATTCAATCATCCATATATACCTCCAAAACTTGTGAATGGAAATCTCTAAAGTTTGTAATCACAACTTTAGAAAAGATAAAGCGTTCTTGAGCCCAAAAGGCATGAAGTTATAAGAAAAGGATCCTTATTTTCTAGTAAAAGTGGTCTTATTATTGTCTTGTTTTTCAATTCATACTTGATATATCTTGAAAAGAAATATATAAAGAAATAATCCTCTTTTCCTACAACTTGATCAATCACCTCATCACTAAAAGTAGTGGGAAAAGTATCATACACAAGTAGAGTTTAAGCTTCTAAAGTCCACACAAATCTTAATGTCATGAAAGTCCTTATTTCTATGAATAAAAATAGGAATGATCTAATTGGATTCATCTACTTGGAATATTAATCATATTTACAATATTATGTCAAATTATTTCTCTACCTTCTCCTTAGCCCTAGGATTAAGATGATAGGGTTTATGGTTATCATGATTATCATTTGACCACAACTCTATCCTCATCTCCCCAAACTCTTCTTAAATCCCTTTCATCTCAGTAAAAATCTGCATAAACAATTTGTTGTATTATTTCAATAGGGCCTAAATATTAGACATGGTCTTCTCATCCTTGTAATCTCCTTAGAAGCCATTTTACGCAATCCTTCACTTCCAATATTGACTTTATGCAACTTCAAATTCTAGTGATATATCATACTATTAACATCATTATTCTCTTTAATCAATTCTGATCCTTTACATGGAGATGTCTTCATCCGTATTTTTGTGTAAAAAGTTCAATTAAAAATTGTTGAAATTCTAAATTAGAAACTTAGTGTCTCGAACTTTAGAATTTGAGTACCAAGTACATAGAGATGTCTTCATTACATTTTAGGATTTATGATTGCATTGCCAATTTTGTTTCTTAATTTGAGTATCAAGTACACGATGTCACTAGCTATCTACACTAGAAATAAACCACAAGATCAATATAGTGATAATGGCATCCATAGGTCCCAAAATTTCATCGGTAAGTGACCAATTATCTCTAGATTTGATATCAAAGGCCCTAAGAATGGAGTGATTGGTGTGGTACCAAGTTAGTGGTGTGCGGTATATGATTTTATCCCATTGTAAAACACTTCAAGTTCTTAGTAGATTTCCTTGAACCCTTAGGTTTGTCATCGATGATTTTGTTTCCCATTAGTTTCTGCTTTCCTTTGTCCTTTTAATAATTGTCCACACAACTTAAATGTAATGTTAGTAAACTCCTTGGTGACATTTAAGTTTCAACAAAATTTTCAAAGGAGATAAACTCTTCAAGGTAATCACTACCAAATCTTGGACTTGTAGAAACTTATCATTTGTTATGGAAAAATTTATTAATATCATCACTTCTTTATTCTTCGAGTGAAAAACTTCTTACCCATTCTCATCATTAGAGTTTCTCCTAACCTTTCCTGTGACCAATCCTAACAATCCATTGCATTGGAATATGGTAATCATACATTGTTTCTAGACATTGAAATTGTGACAATTATTCTTTTTACTAGGGTTGACAATATATACAAGAAATGAACTAGTTTTTATCAACAAATAAATGCCAAGCACCAATGGAATAATTTAACTAATCCCAAAAAAATGAAAATTCACCTCCAAAACTTAGTTGTGTGGACACATTTCTATACCACCCGACACTATACATGATGATGCCACATTGGCATCAATCCAACACTACCATTATCTTGTTAAGTTCTAGTAGAAATTTTTTGTTTGTTAATTGACTCTAGAAAACAATTTTTTGTGAAAACAGTTCAATTAAAAATTATGTTGAAATTCTAAATTAGAAACTTAGTGTCTTGAACTTCAGAATTTTTACCTCTTTCCTAGAGTTTCCCAGATATAGTCTTTGAGAATTTACATCCTTAGGGCTGATATGAAATATAATAAAACAATATAAACAGTAGATGATATTTCACTTCTTAAGAACCCTAATCCACTAGGCAATTTCAGAGAAAAGATATCAAGCTTATGCCACAAGTTTCAACATTCTAGGACAACTTTATCTTGCATAAACTAGATCTGAAAGTCACTATCTGTCATTGATGGTGTTATGGGACGTACAAGAAAACATGTATTTTCAGATCTATCTTCATTGGTGGGGAATTTTAGGTAGAATAGTGGAAAGTGAGACATCTAGTAGGTCTAACATGCAGAGATCAAATAAAGGTGAGAAGATCAGAAGAAATTCCATAGGCAGCGTGGAATTTTTTTTCTTGCGAAAGGGGGGTTCTAGTAGAAATTTTTTGTTTGTTTAATTGACTCTAGAAAACAATTTTTTGTGAAAACAGTTCAATTAAAAATTATGTTGAAATTCTAAATTAGAAACTTAGTGTCTTGAACTTCAGAATTTTTACCTCTTCCCTAGATTTTCCCAAATATATCTCCTGAGAATTTACATCCTTAGGGCTGATATGAAATATAATAAAACAATAGAAACAGTAGATGATATTTCACTTCTTAACAACCCTAATCCACTAGGCAATTCAAGAGAAAAGATATCAAGCTTATGCCACAAGTTTCAACATTCTAGGACAACTTTATCTTGCATAAACTAGATCTGAAAGTCACTTTCTATCATTGATGGTGTTATAGGACGTACAAGCAAACATGTATTTTTCAGATCTATCTTCATTGAGTGAGGGAATTTTAGGTAGAATAGTGGAAAGTGAGACATCTAGTAGGTCTAACATGCAGAGATCAAATAAAGGTGAGAAGATCAGAAGAAAATTCCATAGACGCGTGGAATTTTTTCTTGCGAAATGGGGACCATGTTCTTATGATCATGAGAGAATAAACGACATTGAGGTGCCCTTGAAGTACAAACATATAGTGAAAGGATGGGTACCCAAGGATCTTCCTGAAATAAACATTGTTTTTTGTGTAAACAAAAGGATATATCGGATTGCTCCATCATCATTACATGGTTTGGGGCTATTTTCCATGGATGACATAAAATTCTATTATGACGGATTAACTGAATTGATGGAGTACGTCAGACCCTGTTATATCTACAAAGATTGGATACGAATAGTCCAGTATACAAAAAGTATGCGAAGATATGACTTGGCTACAAATTATATACATTTAAAAGACAATGATCAAAATAAAGGAGCAACTATCTATATCGACAGAAGGCCAAAATAAGTGGGGAATATTGAAGGGTTTATAAACAGTACACGACCCGCGACCACAAATAAACGACCCAATTGTGTATTTGAGGGGTGTGAAGGAAACCGTGTATTCACATGTGCAATAAAATCAATAGGTGTAGGGGAAGAGTTATTGATTGATTACAATTTGAATTGAATAGATACAAACATTGCTATTATGGGGGCGATATGTATACTAATTTACCCAACCTGTAAGAAATGACTTATATTTTATTATTTTCATTATGTTCTTTACAATGTTAATCCATTTGGAGAGCTTCGGTCTATTACTCAGTGTGGTCTATTTTTGTTATCAACAATAGCATTCCTCCTTGGATGTCAATAAAGAGGGAGGATTTCTTATACATTTGAATTTATTTCTCATGACAATGATCACAATTCTAATTTTAGTGTAATGTGGCAGGCTGATCGTGGTAAATAAAAAGAGGCCTCAGAACAGGTAAACGAACAACAATTTTTGAATTGCATTTAATGTGCATTTTATTTCTGTGGAAATCAATTATTTTATTTGATTACATAATTGAATTATCATTTATTTTGTTGGATTTGTATGAATCCCCCGACCCTATGGTTTTAATTTAAAAACAAACAATAAAAAAAACAAGGAACTAGCTCACTTGTTAGATATTCTAGATCAAACTCCTGAGGTCAAATAAAAGATTAGAGAAGTTATGTCAAGGCTTAAGACATATAAGGTAATAACCATAATTTCAAATGGTTTTATTTTTATGTCATAAGATCAATTATGAAAGATTGATTTTTAACTTTTACATTATCTAAACGAAAAAATGTTTTCTTTCTTATATAGATGTTTTTGGATCATGTTGACCTAGACATGCATGGTGTCGGTAGTAGTGGTGTTGCACAAATTCCACAGGGTCTCGACGCATGCCCTCGTAAACCTGTCAGGACACAACTAGTCATATCTCCACCTTCCACACCATTAGGTGGGAGCCACGACATGCACACTGAGGAAGCGACCACATAGGTAGGCTCTGGAGGTAGTGACAAAGATGAGGCTGATGATTTGACCAACTATATGGTTGTTTTTCCTAAAGAAAGACATGTGACCAACATAGGGACCCTTAAGGGCACATTTATGGTCAACGAAGAAGGGATTCCATTAAAGCAAGTTAAAGTCCCAGGCAATTTTATTTTAATTGTTTCATGTTCTCTATGTAGACAAATATAAATAATCTAAATTATTATTTTTAAATTAATAATCATATAATCTTTTTGCATGTAGGGAACAACTATTTTTAGAATAAGACATTGTTGATTTTTGGGCCCACCATACGGGAGAGGTGGAATTCCCAGAATCCTAACCTCAAAAAATAATTGATGGGTTATCTTGAAAGCCTTTTTGGTGTATACACATTTAATAAGACCTTGGTCATCGCCACAACTGGCCAATATTTAAAATATACGTGAGAAACGTATAGTAAACACTTGAAAAAAAAGATAGTTACGAGTGTCCTCTGATGATTCCAGAGAGGGAGTGGAAGACCCTCATTGAGGACGCAAAAGAGAAGAAATTGGCAGATGAAGGAAAAACATCCTCTGGTCCCAGAAGGTAAAATTACAATTTCAATTCAATACCTTCAATTTTTTTTAGATGTAAATAAAAGTGTGGTATATATTAATATACTTGAAACTTTTGATGATAGGTTGACTGAAACATCAAAGGAAACAAAAGAAATTCTTTCCAAATGTGGCCAACACAGGCTAGGATAGGGTGGCTACTTGAAGTTGCAGTCACGAATTGTAAGTACCCAAATATATTATTTGTATCTCCTTCAAACTTTTAGGTAATTGTAGTGAATAACATTAAAAATACATACTCTTATGCAATGTTGGGTGACGATTTCGGTACTGAAACCACGGAGGAAGACCTCCAGCTTGGTTACAAGTATGACTATAAAGTTTTAGTTGAACATCGGAAAATCTTGGGGCAGTTACCAATAACCACTTTGCAGGATAAGGTAAATAAAATTCAATCCACATTAACCTTTATTATTAATATAATACAGTCATGTTTGATATCATCGATAAATTTAATGTGTTACAACTTTGTTTTAATCAGGGGAGAAACATTGTCAACCAACACACTAGTATTGGAAAGCAGTGCGTTGATAACAGTTTGCAACCAAAAGATGGTTCTCCCGTGCAATCTCATTCCACTAGAATGCAACCCCGTGATGGTGCTACGACCGAGGCACATGACGATAATATGGTTGTATTTTAATCATATACTTAATAATTTTGTAGTTATACATTTTGTACTTCTATATTTTTTTTACTTATAAATTTATGATTGTCCTCATAAAGTTTGTGGTCTCAATGGCAGAGAATGTTGTACTTGAGGGTCATACAGTTGAAGATGAACACTGGGGGGAAAACCATTCCAACGGTGTCGACCAACGCACTAGGTAAATAATGACATTGCATGTATTTTTTTTAATATTAATGGACTAGTTCAATGATATTTGAAAAACTGACCATCTAAATTTTATATTTTTTTCTTTTGTAGGTGATGTCTCATCACAAATGCCACCATTACTCCATAATTACCCCACGACTAGGCGTGCTCTGCATGAGGGGACACAATCACAATTAGATTTTGAAGAGCACCCAAAGAACGAAGACATAGATATTGATGAAATGCTTAGGGATTTTAGACATAAGAAGAAGAAACCAGCTAAAACTAAATGATGATGTACAATATTTTAATAACTATTTATAAAATCTATTTTCTATGAAATATTTTTTTGTACTTGTTGGGTCACCAAAATGTCATTCTTTTACCAACCTTTTGACTTCACTTTTCACCATATTCCACTTTCCCACAGCCTTACATTAAGACCATCTTCATGATTACATATGAGTTTAGATATATTATTTTCCAAAGCATTCATTTTAGTATTTTGAGTGAATTTATGATTAAATATTGGAAAAATAACATGTTTTCACTTATATATCAAAGTGGGATTAGTTCTATGATGTTTACAAGTGCATTTTAATACTCCAACCAAGTCATATGATAGAATAGAATACAACCTCTTTTCACATCAATTTTCATTCTCTAGTTTTAGATGTAAAGTGTTTTAGTGTAGTGTATGATGCTATGGAATAGTTATTGCTTTGATTTTAGGAGAATTGAGCTCACTCCAAATGGATCAATGAAACATTTTATTTCATTGTAAACAATTGTGAATATTGGTATGTATATATGTTTGTTTTTGCTGTAAATATTTTAATAGATTTATATGTTGGGTATTGGGGAATTGAGAGTGATGCGAGCGGGGGGGAGGGGCCATAAGATTTTCCACTTTCGCGTGGTTGGAATTGTTCAATAGAGAATAATTTATTGGATTCGTTTAATCTTGGAGCAAACCTCCCTCGATCCAACAGAGAAACAACAAAGGCAATGTTGACTTTGTTGCCGCTACTTCAAATCAAGGGAGACAATTTGATCAAATATTAGACGTGCGGCTCCAATAAATTATTCTTGAAACCAAGAGGAGATCATTCAAGTATGTTCTAACACTCTCATAAAAATTCATCTTAGAGTCAATAATGCGCTACAAATATGACTTGTATTGATCTTGTAGATATTTATGGAGGTTGAATGATTTTGTGAGGTACTTTAAGATATTTTTTCGTCGAGTGAGGGAAGCTCAAGACAAAGAGAGGGTCATACAGCTGAAGAGAAACACACGGGGGAAACCATTCCAAATGTGCCAACCAGTTTATCAGATCAGGTGTGATTGCTCCTTTCAACATAGTTTATATAGCCATCAATTCTGGTTATGTTTAATGTTTATGAATTGTTATGTGATTATTTATTAATGCATGGTTTGCTATGTGATAATTTATTGAGATATATCATTTGTTTAGTACTTTTTATGTTCTTTCCTTGCATCCAATAATGGTAGATACGAGTCCATTTATATTGAGTGAAAGAAACCTTAGCTTCCTGTAGGGATTGATGAAGCGTTATTTCATGCATCTACTACTAAGGCATACATTGGAATGGCTATTACTCTCACCACTAAT